>NMUG010002216.1:0-16362 GCA_002855965.1 Monotropa hypopitys | reverse complement strand
GGGTGCTCCCACGGGGACGAACTTGGACGAATAAATCCCAACTCAAACAACTCCTCAATTTGAGACTTTAATTCTCTCATCTCGGCTGGCGCAAAACGATAAGGAGTAACAGAGATAGGCGCCGAACTAGGAACAAGATCAATAGAGAACTCGACATCTCTCATGGGAGGTAAACTAGGTAATTCCTCAGGGAAGACGTCAGCAAAATCACTAACCACGAGTGGTAAATCGATATGACCCACAACATCGTCATCTAATGCCAGGCTAGCTAGCAAACAGTGTATCGAAGAAGAATCTTTCTGTTCAATAAAAGATGAAGTCATAGGTTCACGACGATCTCCCATGAAATAGAAATACTACCCGTCTGCATCACAAATAAGAACTATGTGACGGTAACAGTCGATGGTGGCATGATGCGAAGATAGCCAATCCATGCCCAAGATAATATCAAAACCCGCCATATCGAGAACAATAAAATCAAACGTGAAACGACGATCAGAGATAGTCAACTCGCACTGACGACACATATAACTTAAGGGAATGCGACCACCCACCGGAGATTCCACTATAAGGGGAGGATCAAAGGCCTCCAACTCCAAACCCAATGTCGATGCAAACGAAAATGCCAATAAAGAATGCGAAGCGCCTGAATCTATAAGAACAGAAGCCCAAGAATTATAGATTATAACCATACCGCGAACAACCGAAGACTCGAGAACATCTGGAATAGTTGGCTGCTCTACTACAGGAATGGCGTACACTCTGCCTTGTGACACCCGAGTCTGGCCTGCCCCACTGCGCTGGCCTGAAGGTTGACCCGGTCCAGATGGACCTCGCCTCACAAATCTGGATCCCTGACTAGACTATACAGGAGTCCTCTAAAACTGCTGCTGCTGAGGCAGACTCTACTGCTGAGTTTGGCGGGGTTGCTGCACTGAACCTGCCTCACTAAGATCATTGTCCTTAGATGGACATGCTCTGGAAATGTGACCTGGTTGGCCACACTCAAAACATGTAGGAGCCTGACAATTAGTACGAACATGACCAGGCTGCTGGCATCTGTGGCAAACAATCTCCGACCGAAAAGACATACCATGACGGTTCACCTGAGACTGCTGCCTCTGATTCCGCTGAAAATGAGAGTTATCGCGCGACCTCTTCTTGCCAAAACTGCCCGACGAGTTACTGGAACCCGAATATTGATTTCTCGGCTCCCAAACCTTTGCTTTTTTAACCGACTCACTCTGCGATTCAACAAGTCGCGTACACTCCACCAAGTCTGAGAAAACTCGAATATGGTGACCCACCGTAAGACGCTGAATAGATGAACGAAGGCCCTGCTCAAACCTCTTACATTTCCTCTTCTCTGTGTTCACCCAATCATGGGCAAACTTGGACAGCGACTGGAACTTCTGCGCATACTGATTCACTGTCATCGATCCCTGCTCAAGCTTCTCAAATTAACCACGCAATTTATCACGATATGACTCAAGAAAATATTGGCTTTCGAAGGAAGTCTTGAAGTCAGCCCATAACATCCCCATCAAAGGATCTGCAACAGCCTGAGGGTTAGCACCCCCAAGTACCCGCAATGCATCATGACGACCATCACTCGCTGGCTTCTCCAACCAGTTGGAATGAAGCAAGAGAAATACGAATTTTGTTGTCGACAATTTCCAGCATCTCAAAGATCTTCCTCAACTCAGACAGCCAATGGTTTGCTTCAGTGGGATCCACCTCACTAGTGAACTTAGAAGGATCCATACGATGGAATTTGCGAAGAACATCAGAAAGACGAGTGCCCGCAGACTCTCTAACCGCTGCCACACCTCGGCTAGCTTCAACAACAGCAGTGGCAATGTCACGGATGAACTGCCCTGCATTGGCCATACCTCAGGGTATGAACCCTTCATCTCGAGCCTCATCGACTTGCTCCCTAGGATGTCCAATCACCTCCTCACTGCCTTCATCGGGAACTTCAACACCATGGCGACCACGACCCCTATTTCCTACATGATGTCCGGCCATTTTCTACGAGACAAGAAAAACGGCAATCATCAAGGAATGGAATCGAATAATCATTGTAACAAGGAAGAGAGCACTAGGAACAATGTACGAACAACGACAGACCAACAACAAGTCGACGCAAAAGTACTCAACCCACAACACACTTGGAATTTAAAAGAAGGAAGAACACCCTTCTAAGGATACCACGACTCAAAGATTCACCACTTATTATTTGAGACATGCTTCATGCAATGCACACACACAAGCAATCATATGCAATGCATCTTTTTCAAACCCAAGCCCGATGCACCCATGTAGGACTATTTGTCCCCTTCCAACGTCCTAAGTTTTCGCAACCTATTGCTCTGATACAAACTGTAACACCCTGAAAATTTAAACCATTTTTGAAAACAAGGCATAGAGCAATACTAAATAAAAGTCTAACTAATCACCATCCCACCAAAACAAAGTAAGAAGTTCTACTAGTCCATCACACACATAAATTTAAAAACAAATACAACCGGGTGTTATCATTACAAGCTTTCAAAATACTGAAATGAAATATGATAAAGATGATGATCCAAGACTTGATCAAAGCTCCCATGCCATCCAAATGCTTGAATCCCCTCAAGCTACATAGCCAGTTCTTTCCCTATAATATAGAGGGTACGGTGAATGCCTAGTAGGAAAACTTAAACAAACGATTCATATGATTGTAATGTACAAGGAAAGCGATATGAGATGCATGCATAGATGTTATTCCAATATACAACCAAGAGGGGGGGTGAATGGGTCAAATAGGAAAGTATACTAACTTTTTAAAACCTTTTTAAGCTATAAAAATTGTGACAAATTAATATGATTCAAATTAATATCTTTGTGATTCAATATTGAATCTTATTAAAGCACCAACTCAACTCCTTTCATTACACCTCAGGTTTCTCAGGTGCTAAGTGAGAAGGTCGAGGTTTCCGGTTTTGAGATGGTTCTAATAACAAGATTAATAAAGTAATCTAGTGATAATATTTTAAATTAAAAGTTTAAATCAAGTGAAATAAAAAATCGCAGCCACAAATATAAAAGAGAGAGAGAGAGATACACACAAGAATTATAGTGGTTCAATAGGGGCGTGTCTCTCCCCTACCTACGTCCACTTCTATCACCAATCGGTGATAGTTCCACTAATCGTTAGGCTTGTCACAACGTGTGACTACCTTAGCAGTTACAAGCTTTTGAGAACCTTCAAGGGTGGTCTCCAACCGTTACAATCAATTTGAGACTTCTACAGAAAGGTAGTCTCCAACCTAACCCAAGGTATGAACCTTGTATCAATGGAAAAGTGGAAAAGGATAATCTTGTAAGAGAATGACAACACCTCCTTTACAAGATAAGATTATCCTTTAAAGAGAGAGAGATGAAAGTTAAAGACTAATACAAGAGTTCTCTCTCTAAAATATAAATCAAAACTCTACTGTAATTCTACTGAAAATTCAGAGCTATAAACTTGTAGAGCTTGGAGAGAAGAAGACTTGAGAGAATGAAAGTTGAAGGAGAGTTGTAAAATTTGCTTCAAATTTTTTCAATCTTCTTTTATATACTTCTCTGGAATATGTACGTTGGATTGAAGTCTGGACCAGCACAATACATATCTTCTGGAATGGTCTTGGAGCTTGCCAAAAATAAGATTCAAATTTTGAACTTGGACCGGAATTCCGTGCGGAATTCCGCTTCCAACTCCGGTTGAAATTTCGAATTTGACGCTCCTCCTTTTACAAACCTTTGACATATGTATAAGCTTCCATATAATCACAAGATACGATTGAAACAAATCAAATTGAGTGATATATGACCATATGAATAAAAAGAGAGTATTAATCATATTCTAAACAAGGTAAGCTTCTATATTCATCCCTTAACATATATCATCTCCAAATTTGAAATTGAATTGAACCAATAAGATTTAAACACTTATAAATTTAGGATACAATTCAATTAAATTGTGATTACAATTTATTATAAAAGAATATTGTGCGGGGATAATTCTTACCCCTGCAAGATTACTACCTTGACTTTGACTTCTTCTAATCTGTTGCTTTGATTGTAAACCTTCTGCACTTGTTGTCGCCTAGATGGATTGTTCTGTAACCACAAAGGTTAGATGACCCCCTAGACAAGTGGCTTGAAGCCTCTCCAATGATCAAGTTAGTCCCGGTAAGAGAAAAACTTAATCCTAATCGAAAGAAATGAAGACAGAATACTGAGAAGTAATTTAGGCAGAGCTTTGTTACTAGAAAATTCCGTCCGTGTAAATGAGGAATTCATTCCCTTTTATACTTGCTGATGCCTTCCATTAATGCACTGTTTCCCTTCTTAACTTCTCATTTATGAAGGGAAGATGAATTGAGACTATTATCTCTTCACCTTCTGCCCAATTAGTTCTCTAGACCCTTCATCTTCTGCCATTCAGACTTCTATTCATACTCATACATTCACATTCATGGCCTCATAGCAGTTGGTGTGTGTAATGATCAATATCTTACTCATTACATTACCTGTACACCCTGCCCATGCTATGCCGAGCTGATCATCATCCCGCACTGTGAATGCTGCCGCATTGGGCCAAGCCTTATCCACAGCCGAGGTACCACACCTGCTCATAGTTCATCATATGTCGAGATGCCATTCTCAATGCCTAAACCTCCATGCCGCACTCCCAGGATGTCACACCCATCGAGCCTGACCTGATCCAAGGAACTGCATGGCTATAGGGCTCAGAATAGGCCTTATCTCATACATATTAACTCATGTCTAATTCTAGGAGCGCATATTGGCTCATCCCTTCAGGACCCACCCATGTATGTCCCTTAATAGAGATAATATGCCACTAGGATGTTTAACTGTTGCTGGTCAAACCTTATCCTAGCACCCATACTCTCAATGGACTTACAGTTGGCAAGACCTCAAGGAATCCAAGATGCATACCGCACTGCCATGTACACCGCGCTGCCATATTACCGCGTTGCCATACTATCGCGCTGCCATACTATCGCAGTGCCACGTAAGTGACTTAATGAATTACATAATCTTCCTTTACTGGCTTGATTGCACCACAGGGAATCCGAATCCATGTGCCACGTGGCTAATCCAGATTTACCTTACCACAATTGCTCCCCAACTTTGACTACTTCAGCCGCACTGCAGGAGTAGTCAAAGGTTCCCGAGCTGCCAAAACGTCGTCGCATCATTAAACACCGCTTAACAACCGTCATTTATCCATAGCCAACAATCATCATTACTTCATAAATACTGTGGGACCCAGGCACATTTATTAATGCTGATTGCACGCCACTCGAAGTAGGGCTCTTGATTCCCTCAAAGCCCAACAATCATCGCGCCAAAAACCCTTGGTCTGCCACAAACATTCCTTCTGTCAACATTTATCCTCTTTAAATACCATGTTCTTCTTCACTCTCAAGCTCTTCAATACTTCAGCCTACAAACTCCTGCAAGTATCCTTCTCGCACTATTCCTCTCTTTACACTTCTGCTAATCATGGGCATTTTCAAGCAAATGGTAAATAACCCCGCAAAGATGGCCGACTTCCGCGAACATTTTGATATTCTAGATGATGTGGCCATCGAGTTAGCCCCTCCTAATTACAAATCCGAAAACGAGGACGCCAATACCTTGATTCTTCCTTTAATTGATGTCTTTGAGGCAGGGATTAGATTTCCCCTCGAGCCAATTTTTCGCGAGTTTTGCAATTTCACAGGGCTCACTCCCAGACAAATGTCCACCAACATGGTGCGCATCATAATGGGGGTTGTTGCCCTAAACCGAATAATTGGGTAAAAAATGATCATCCGAGAAATCCTTTACCACTACACAATCAACAGTACCCAGCAAGGGGTATGATATTTCAAATGCCGAAATGACAGGAGAGGCTCGTTGACAATATTCCTGATACCGAGAAGGGAAATGACGATGACCTTCTCATAACCTGCAATTGGGAGTACGCTCCTGGAGAAGAACAAAAATGCTCCATTCCAAGAAAGGATGGATCCCCCTGTCAGTTCCCATTCCCATTCTTAATTTCTCATAATCTTGCAGTTTCTTTTGACTAATTTCCATTTTCTGACAATCTACAGCAACCAAGAGAATCAATCATAAATCACTCCACTTCAAAGAATACCAGACTGACGAGGTTCACCAGGCCTTGAACTTCAAAGACTCTCACGGCATCCCCCTTAACCGGGCAGTCTACAAGCTTTTGGACTATGTTCCACATTATCGAGGGTACCGTGGTGTTGCACAGTCTGCTCTATCAATCATCCTAACCTCAGAAACCGATCAACCAGCTCAGCCTTCAGGAACTTTAGTGAAAACAACAAGATCTTCTCTTGACAAAGGTAAAGCGATTGTGACTGAAAAAGGAACCTCTAGCCGTACTGCTCCCCAACCTGAATCTCAGTTCAACCAAGGAACAGAAGAAGAAAGCATGACTCGGTTTAACCTAACTGGTGCCTGGCAGAAAATGGCCAGTGGAAGGATCCGATCCCCTCCAGGTCTACGAACGGTTGCAGTTGCTGCCCATGCTGCATTGCCAACTGCTTCCATAGTTGCCGTAGTTGCCTCCGGTACCAGCATCCATCCTACCACTGGGGGAAAACCCTTCCAAAACCACAAACTGATATACCCCCTTCTACTCAACTCAATGTCCGAATTCCAACTTCCACAGAGCCAACTTCTTCACTGCCAATCGTCGCGGTAGTTCCCGCTGTATGCACTTCTTCTGAACGTTCTGAAGAACCTTCTGAAACTAATGGCAATATTGACCTACCTCCTCCGGCCAAAAGACCCAGAACAGATAAGTCCCGTTGCCCAAGGACAGATTATGATCAAACCAACATATGGGTCCCTGCTCTAATGAAGGGAGAATATAACCCCATCCAAGTAACAGACACTATTGCTGATCATTCTACAGCAATAGGATTGGCCAAAGTTGCCCTGCTTCCCAAGGACACAGACATGGAGGACAAACGGACTTCCATTGATTTATACGCATCTGCTTACTCTGGTTATTTTAAGGTAACCACTTTTGTATACCCTATTATCATTTTTCCACATTTACTCATACTCTTCTTATATCAATCTTCTCCTAGGCAATTCAAAGTGCCACTATTCTGACCACCAGACTTGCCGAAATGAGATGCACGCTTGACAGAGAACAAAACATCAACAACAAACGTCTCGATACCATCAAAAGAAAAAATGACCCCATCAAATCTCTCACCGAGCAGTGCAGCGAAATGGGAGGCAAAGTTCTTAGTCTGGAAGCCAAGGTTGCCCAAGTTCAACTGGAAGGTGAGGCTAAGCTGAAAACCCAGTAGGACCTTTTGGAGAAGACCAAAGTGGAACACAGAGAAGACTTGAAAAATAACTGAACGCCCACCAAAAGGAAGTGGAGACCTTGCATGCCAAATTCAGAAACCGTTCGATCGTGCTTGAAAAGGCACATCAAGAAATAGCTGAGCTAAAAGAACTTCATCCTCGAGAACTCAAGAAAGCAAAAGAAGATGGATATGCATTCGGACATGCAGCTGGGAGTCACGAGACAGGCGAGGAGTACATGAAGGAGTTTACTGAGTCACTCCCCGGACTGGAGGACTCAATCTTTACAAGATATTAGGGAGAAACTTTAGACTTCATGGGAGTACCTCCTGATTCTACTTTTCGCTCTGTGACCCCTGTACCCTCAGTGTTTCTGCACTTGGAACAAGATCCTCCAGCAACTGGAGAGACTGGATCCGTACTGCCTTTGTCCCAAGATCTTACCATCACTGCCATGGCTTCCCTGTCTGATGTCTTCACTGCTCATACTACCAACTGTTGTCATTCCTTCCTCAACTGATGCTGTGGCTTCTGAGATCATAGACCTTACGATCCTTCCGGTTAATTCTGAAGCTATCAACATAGTAAGTGAAAACGTCCCACCAACTTCTGATCCACCACTGACTGCTACCACAGGGCCTTTAAATGAGATTCAAACAACTGAGGTGCTAGGCACCAATGAAACAATCTAACTTTATTTTCATTTGGTCTGTGTGGTTGTAAGCTCCGAACTACTGATATCGACAACTAGTTTGTCAATATCTTTGCCCTTTGAATGATGGATGATGATGGTGTGTAATTCTGAACACCTTCTTTGAATGTTTGCAAATACAAGCTCTGGTTATACTTTTCTTTTGACATATGAACTGTTTACATGCTTGTGCTTTCTTTTCTGCTCTTATTATACTTGCCAAGTCCCATGTGTCGTGTTGTTGGGAGTCATTGGGAGCATGGGCTTTTGGGTTACCGCATGTGCCGCAGTGCCCTACTGATACCACAAAACAGGCTTTTGGGCAATTATTTGTTTTAGGCCTTAGGCAAAAACAATTGCTTCATTGGCCAAGGAAATCTTCAAATTTCAAATTTTCTTGAGTTTCTCACTCATTTCAATCCTGGGTTGTTTTTTGACTTAACCTTTCGAAAACATTATAGGATTGAGGATCGAACTTGACCCTTGTAGGACTTCCTTCCTGTTTTGAACCTTGGCTCTCTTGGGACAACTGTCTCTTTTTAAAGCTTTCGGTTCAGGATCCCTAAGGAACCTGGTGACATATTCTCTTTCCGAGTATTTTCGAACTAGAATCTTGGGATTTCTTGTCCCCTAAAGATTCTTAGCTTAGGAGGATAGTTCTAGGACTTCTCAACCCATTTCCCGCATTCCCTGCTTGGAACCATCCACCAGTTTTGAACCTCGGCCCTCTTGAGATTTCCCATCCCTTTTCAAGGCTTTTGGTTTGGGATCAATAAAGAACCCATAAAAAGTTTGAGTTCAGGTCCTTGGAATGTTACATCAAGGTCCTTAGCTCGGGAACAATGATCCTGGGCCTTCTCCACCCATTCCAAGCATTCCCTGCCTGGGACCATTGCCCCCAATGAGGAAGTGAAGGCTGATGAAGACTTGACTTTCTCATTCAACACTGGATCTTGAACAAACATATGATTGCGATATTTGAGCATAACAATTGATCACAACTTCATTCATAAGGAAATCCTTTCAAGCATAACAACGAAAAATTCAATTACTGATAAAACTTTTTTAAGTTTGAAACATTCCATGTGCGGGGAATAAGGACACCATCGAGGTCTTGCAGTTTATAAGCTCCTCGCCCTGCGACACCAACTACTTTATATGGCCCTTCCCAATTTGGCCCCAACTTTCCATCCGTTGGATCGTTTGTACTACCCAAGACTTTCCTCAAAACCAAATCGCCAACTTTGAACTCCCTGGGATTGACCCTGCAATTGTGAAATTTAGCTAACTGGTTTTGATAGGAGGCTAGTTTGATCAAAGCCCTTTCTCACCTTTCTTCTACCAGATCTAACTGCACTACTATTGCTTGATCATTGCCCCCTTGTTCCACCAGTTGAGTTCTGATAGTAGGAATCCCAATTTCCAAAGGGATAACTGCCTCCGAACCATAAGCAAGGGAATAAGGGGTTTCACCTGTAGCCTGCCTAGGTGTAGTGCGGTAAGCCAATAGTACCAACGACAATTCATCAATCCACACTCCTTTGGCTTTTTCCAACCTTTTCTTGATTTCATCTAGGATGGTCTTGTTGGAAGCTTCAGCCTGGCCATTACTCTGCGGGTAGCTCACTGAAGCATAAAAATTCTTGATCTTGTACGTTGAGCAGAACTTTTTAAACTTGTCTTGAAATTGAGTGCCATTGTCTGATACAATGGCATAAGGAATTCCAAAACACGTAATTATGTTCTTCCAAACGAATTGTTCTGTGTTATGCTCGGTAATCTTTGCCAATGGTTCTGCCTCTATCCATTTCATAAAATAACCAGTACCCACCAACAAATACTTCTTGGCTCCTCGCGCAGTCGGCAACGGACCCACAATGTCCAGACCCCACTGAGCAAAAGACCATGGACTCGTGAGTGGCGCTAAATCCATTGAAGGCGTATGGATCATTGGGGAGAATTTCTGACACTTTTCACAATTTCGAACATATACCTTAGCATCCTCTTGCATATAGGGCCACCAATAGCCCTGAGAAATAGCTTTGTGGGCTATTGACCTGCCCCCTGCATGGCTGCCGCACACCCCTTCATGAATTTCGAATAAGAATTTTTGAACGAGTGACAGGTGTACACACCGGAGGTAAGGTCCTGTGAATGATTTTCTATACAAAATATCATCCGGGGATAACCAAAACCATGCTGCTTTGATTCTGACTTTATGGGCCTCTTTCTTGTCTTTTGGAAAAATATTCTACTAGAGGTAGGCAATAATGGGATCCATCCATGACGGGCCCATATATACCTCCTGTATTTCTTCCCGCACTTGAACTTGGATGTTGGGCTGAAGAATGGTATCCACACTGACTGTGCGGCGAAGCTCTGAAGATACAGATGAAGCCAAACACGCCAAGGCATCTGCGTGGATGTTCTGCTTGGAAGTAATTTGAACTATCTGTACTTGCTCAAACTCCTATAACTTCTTTTTCACTTATGTCACATACAGTGCCATCCGATCATCTTTTATGGCATATTCTTTAGAGAGTTGGTTGACCACCAGCTGGCTATCACAATATACCATCAGATTCTTTGCCCTACAATGCCGAGCACTACTCAGCCCGGCAAGCATAGCTTCATACTCTGCTTCATTATTTGAGGCCTTGAAGCCCAAACGAATTAATTGCTCCAGGACAAGCTCTTCAAAAGATATTAAAACCACCCCCACACCTGATCCCTTGTTACAGGCAGATCCATCCACAAAGAGCTTCCACAACTCTTCGATGGAGGGATTATTAGCCTCTAATTCAAGATGTGTGGGGTTCTCAACCGCTGGTTCTTGCTGTACTGAAGTGGCGGTTGAACTTTGCGAGAATTCCACGACAAAATCTGCCAAAATTTGCCCCTTGATGGCAGTATGGGGCACGAATTCAATATCGTATTCGCCCAATTCAACCGACCATCCAGCTACCCTCCCAGATAAATCTGCCTTTCTCTAGACAGACCCAATTGGATGAGTAGTCGGAACCTTGATTGGATGTGATAAGAAATAGTGTTGTAGCTTCCGCGATGTCATCACCAATGCTAAGATTAGTTTTTCCAATGGAAGGTACCTTGTTTTTGCATCCAATAAGGTCTTACTAACGTAACAGACTGGAACCTGCTGCCGCTCTGCCTCTTTGATTAATACTGCACTCACAGCATGATAAGAAACTGCAAGATAAATGGTCAGGACTTCTTCAGGCTCTGGGGTGGCTATCAATGGTGGGGCTGCCAAGTATTTCTTCAAATCTTGGAATGCTGATTCACAATCTGCCCCCATTCGTACTTTAAACTCTTCTTTAATAGCTGGAAGAAAGGCCTGCATTTATCTGAGCTACGGCTGATGAACCGATTTAGTGCGGCAATCATTCCCGTCAAACGCTGAACCTCTTTTACTGTTCTAGGACTTTGGAGGGTCTGTAATGCAATGATCTGATCTGGATTAGCTTCGATGCCCCTCCTCGTCACAAGATGGCCCAAGAACTTGCCTGAGCTAACTCCAAAGGTACATTTTGACGCGTTTAACTTCAACTTAAACTGTTGTAATACTTGGAAAGTCTTACACAGGTCAACGAGGTGGGAGTCTGCCTTCTTTGACTTGACCACCATGTCGTCTATGTATACTTCCATGCTTTTGCCGATTAGATCTCGAAACATTAATGTAGCAAGCCTCTAATAAGTTGCCCCGACATTTCTTAGCCCAAAAGGCATAACTTTATAACAATACAATCCCAAAGGAGTTACAAATGAGGTCTTTTCCTCATCAGGCTCATACATCGCAATTTGGTGATAACCTCTGTAGGCATCTAAAAAACTCATGCGCTTGTATCCTGCCGTAGAATCGACCAATTAATCTATTTTGGGCATGTGGAAGCTATTCTTAGGACACGCCTTATTCAAACTAGTAAAGTCTACACACACACGCCAAGTTCCATTTTTCTTTTTTACAACCACTATATTAGAAAGCCATTCAGGGTAATACACTTCCCTTATATCATTGGCCTTCAATAACTTGTTCACTTCTTCAAGTACTGCCTCAGCATGGTGTGCGGCAGATCTTCGTCTTCTTTGCATAACTGGACAGTGGGATGGATCAACATTCAGGTGATGACATATTACGCTTGGCTCTACCCCGGGCATTTCTGCTGGAGTCCAAGCGAATACATCGATATTTTCCTTCAGCACCCTTTCGAACTCTAAGGCATATGCTTCAGGGAGTTCTTCCCCGAGCAAGAAGTACCTATCCTCGTCAGAATCGTGTGCAAGGACCTTTCTCAGGTTCTCCACCACCCGTGAATTAGGATCCACTCCAACATCTTCAAGAACTGGTTGATCAGGGACCTCAATCGTCTTTACCTGCTCTGCTGTTGGTGTGTGCTTGATTGAGGCCAAGAAGCAGTTCTTTGACGACTTCTGGTTGCCCTTTATGCTTTCCACTCCCTTCGGTCCTGGAAACTTGAGGACCTAATGGTATGTGGATGGAATGGCTCCCATTCTATGAAGCCATGTGCGGCCAATAATGGCGTTGTATGCCGACGGGAGATCCACCACCAAAAATTCCACTTCCTTGGTGACCCTCCCAGCCCAGACAGGTAGGATAATCGACCCGAGGGGCCAAACTGGGACTGCCGTGAAACCCACCAATGGAATTTTGGCCTCTTTCAAATCTTTGTGGGTCAGCCTCATCTTTCTGAACGCCCAAAAATAAAGAATTTCGATAGAGCTGCCCTGATCCACCAGTATCCGCTCTGTATCAAACTTGTTGATGTTGAGAGTTATCACCAGAGCATCGCTGTGCGGATAGGCGACTCCCTATGAATCTGCATCTGAAAACGAAATATGTGTCGCCTCTGGGTTTACTTCTCTCTGTCGTTTCTGGCCTAGCTTGAGTACATGCTGCTACGACGCCTCACCGCGCTTTTGGGCCCTGACCAGATCTCGCCTAAGATGGTCTTCCCCACCGTGAATTATATGGATGATGCCAGCAGGAGCCAGATCCTCATCCGAACAGTCCTATTGCCTTTCCCTCCGCCTGGGTCTTTCTCCCCGAGCAGGAGTTCGAGCAATATACTGGTCCAGATGACCTGCTTCTACCAGCTCTTCCAAAAATTCTTTGAAATCAATGCATTGCTCTGTCATGTGGCCGTACTGCCTATGATAACTGCACCTCAGACCAGATGCTTCCAATTCCTGTTGATTTCCCCTTTGCTTGGCAGGCCAACTCCAAAACTCTTCATTTTGCAGGGGGTAAATCATTCGGATTCACTCTGCGCGGGGGAATCCTCAATGGGTTTCTTTTTGTTCTTCTTTTTCTTCTTTTCTTCTGAGTCCACCATGTTAGCACGGTGGGACCTGTTGACATTGCGGCCTGCCTCTCTGGATTGTTCCTCTTCTAGATTCACATGCTGCTCCACCCTTTCCATTAGCTCCGGGAAGGTTTCCACCGGGTTCAAGGTCAAGGACTCCCTCAGTTTCTCACCAAAGGATAACTCAAGCCTGAACATGGAAACATCTTGTTTTTTCGTACAATCTTTAACCTCGTTGTACATCTCAACATACCGGCCAACATAGTCCCTAAGACTCTCGTTAGACGGCTTTCTCAGCGATGTCAGAGAATCGAAATGTTTTCGGACTGCGCGGCTAGTCATGAAACGCCCAACGAAGGTCTCAGCTAATTGCTCCCAGGAAGTAATGGACCGAGGGCGGAGCTTGTGATACCATGTTAGTGCAGCACGTCCCAGACTTTAGGCGAACATTTTGCAATAGAGGAGATCATCTCCCTCATAAAGAATGAGCGCCTGTTGATAATCTTTGAGATGCGCAATGGGATCCACCTTCCCATCATACTTGAGGAAATTAGGAAGGGTGAATCCTCTAGGAATCTGGTATGATGTAATCTAGTCTGACAGTGGAGATGATGTTATCTGCTGCACCGCGCGCTTTTCTGTCTCCTGGGCAGTTCCCCTGCCCCTAATGTGCTCATCGATATATTTCTGGAGATCATTGATTTCTTCCATGGGTGCCTCACTACCCCTCTGTACATTTTGCTGGTCGCGCTGTGCTTGGATGGTAGCCCTTCGCCTCATTATCTGCTCCCTTAGGTCTGTAAAAGAAGCCACTGACTTTGTAGGAGTTGCTGAATTCATATGGCTCCTCGCATGGCTGTGGGGTTGTCCGGAGATTTGAGAATCCCTAACCACACGCTTCCATCTCTAAGGAGGTGGTGGATTCCGTCTTCCCCGAATAACACCACGAACCCTTCCTGCAACATTGGGTTCCATTCCCTAGTTCCCAACGGTCACAGGATTGTCATTGGCGATTGGCCTTCCTTGGTCATTTGGAATTCCAGCGGCTGGTGGCGCTCCACCTCCCCCCACTAGAAGTTGCTGCTGAGCTAGACGGTTCACCTCTCCTTCCAATTGCTTTATGGTCTGCGCCTAAGCTCTGACCATCTCGACCAAGTCAATGTCCCTCAAGAATTGTGACCTTGATTGGGATTGAGATCCCAAAGACCTTGACCTCCTTTCTCCTTCTTCAGAATAGCACTCCTCATATAAATTCAGTGTTTCTTCTCCATTGGATTCTGCCATTTGGATTCCCTTTCCCTTTTTTGTCTGGTGACTTGATTCACCATGTAGCACTCTCTGAAATCGGGACTGACTTCTGGGTTTTTTGGTGCCGGTGGTCGCATTGAGCGGTCAAACAAAACTCTCTTGCCATCTCCAACACCTCTCACCTGTTCTTGTATCTCTGTGTCATTTCTTCCCGCCATCTTGCCGTTACTGTTAATAAGCTGGTTCACAACGTTTTTGCTCTCAAGTCCATTTCCCACAGACGACGCCAATTGTGCGGGGATAATTTTTACCCCTGCAAGATTACTACCTTGACTTTGTCTTCTTCTAATCTGTTGCTTTGATTGTAAACCTTCTGCACTTGTTGTCGCCTAGCTGGATTGTTCTGCAACCACAAAGGTTAGATGACCCCCTAGACAAGTGGCTTAAAGCCCCTCCGATGATCAAGTTAGTCCCGGTAAGAGGAAAACTTAATCCTAATCGAAAGAAATGAAGACAGAATATTGAGAAGTAATTTAGACAGAGCTTTGTTACCAGAAAATTCTGTACATGTAAATGAGAAATTCATTCCCTTTTATACTTGCTAATGCCTTCCATTAATGCGCTGTTTCCCTTCTTAACTTCTCATTTAAGAAGGGAATATGAATTGAGACTACTCTCTCTTCACCTTCTGCCCAATTAGTTCTCCAGACCCTTCATCTTTTGCCGTTCAGACTTCTATTCATACTCATACATTCACATTCACGACCTCATAGCAGTTGGTGTGTGTAATGATCAATATCTTACTCATTAACCATTACCTGTACACCCTGCCCATGCTATGTCGAGCTGATCATCATCACACACTGTGAATGCTGTCGCACTGGGCCATGCCTTATCCACAGTCGAGGTACCACACCTGCTCATAGTTCATCATATGCCGAGATGCCATTCTTAATGCCTAAACCTCCACGCCGCACTCCCAGGATGTCACACCCATCGAGCCTGACCTGATCCAAGGAACTGCATGGCTATAGGGCTCAGAATAGGCCTTATCTCATACATATTAGCTCATGTCTAATTCTAGGAGCGCATATTGGCTCATCCCTTCAGGACCCACCCCTGTATGTCCCTTAATAAAGATAATATACCACTAGGATGTTTAACTGTTGCTGGTCAAACCTTATCCTAGCACCCATACTCTCAATGGACTTACAGTTGGCAAGACCTCAAGGAATCCAAGATGCATACCGTGCTGCCATGTACACCGCGCTGCCATACTACCGCGCTGCCATACTACTGCAGTGCCACGCAAGTGACTTAATGAATTACATAATCTTCCTTTACTGGCTTGATTGCACCACAAGGAATTCGAATCCATGTGCCACGTGGCTAATCCAGATTTACCTTACCACAAATAACATTAAATCACATTTGTAAATCACTTTAATTTGAGATTTAATTTGTGCTAGAATTGTGACTAGTGTCCAACACTAAATCATATTTACATTGAAGTCCATTTCCAAGATAACTTAAATTGTAATTAATGCACACAAATATATAATCATTAATCAACAATAGGATAAATCACAATTAACATAATTTGATCAAAATTAAATTACTAAGAGCATAACTTGATTAATTCAAGATATAACAAAATTAATCACAAGATTAATTTTAACAATT
>NMUG010002215.1:0-16365 GCA_002855965.1 Monotropa hypopitys | reverse complement strand
GAGACTACGTGCAATCATGTTTACTTGCTCTATCTATTGGACATACATGCAAGCATGCCTTATTTGGATTAATTGATGCGTTATTTGCATGATGTTTGATAACATGTCTATATTGTGCTAGTTGTTTTACAATTGGATTTATGTCAAGCACATTTAGTTGATAACATGTTATACATGAAATGATGTCTATGATAGGGACGTTAGTGAAGCATATTATGCGATCATGCAGACAAATATATGAACATGGAATATGTGTTGAGGAACCATGCATAAAATGATAAACAATGTAAAGTGAAATGACCCCAGCATACCTTTGATATGTTGTGAGGCCAAGAGTGGGCAATGTTAATAAAGAGAAATCTAGTATACATTTATATCACAGGCAGGTTCTCTTGTGAGCTCAGAATGCCCGTAATGTGACATGCAGGTTCTCTTGTGAGCCCGGAATGCCCGTAATGTGGTCAAGGACTTGATTAATTCATCCTTAGCGGGTGGACGCACCTTGAAAATGTGTAATAAATCATTAGTGAATAAAAAGGGTCATGTCGCCAAAATTGAAGAATAAAAGAAGGGATTTAGTTAATCCGAGATTCCATTGACATAACATACCATGCCATGTATAGTGAATTCGATAGTTGTTATTGGACTAGACTAGGGGCAAAATACACCCCTTCGTTTTCTTCTTGTCTTACATTAGTAGTTTCATATGTGGATTTGCATATATTGACTATTGTTATCTGACACTCCTGGATATATTTTGTTGTTTATGTTTTGCAATCTATATCTAGGTTTGGACGCTTATCGGGTTCACTACAAGCCAGGCATATGCTATATAGTGAGAGGTTTATAAGATTCTTTTCTGGTTGGGGTTGTTTTCCTTTGTTCTTTTTACGTCAGTAGTTAGTGAGTAGTTGTGACACTATTCTAGCACTTTTAGAGAGTTGGTTATAGAAATTATGAGAGTTATTTTCATTGTAGACCCTTGTATTGGTCTTATGTTATTGACTTGTTACTTGAGGATCTTTATATTTTTAGAGATTTTATTTTTAAATCCTCCATTGTGCTCTAGAGTTATTGTTCCCTTTGGGACATCCTTGTGGATGTTAATATTCTTTTGAGGGATGTTTAGTCACTATCCCGTAGTTGGATCACCTATTTATGGTTGATTTCTGGGATAGGTCATGACAGCTTGGTATCAGAGCTCTAGGTTTTTAGATTCTGGAATGAGAGCAACTTGAGGATTTCTGTGAGTTTGAATAAAAATAGTTTGAGTTTTCCACCTTTGGAGATGAGAGACTCTTGAAGTTTTTAGGTCTTGAAGTAAGAAATTTAGAATGGTGAGTGGTTGTATATTCTGTAAGTCTTATGTGCGTTACCTTGATGCCCAAGAAACTACCTTGAGATTCGGTTTGAAAAGTGCCTGATCAACATATTTTCAAAAGGAGGTCTTGGAAAGTTAATTGGAAATCATGATATGGATCGGAATGTCGAGTCTAGGTTAGTTCGAGTGATTGGTGACCCATATGTGGTAGCCTAGGTGAGGGTTAGTAGCTAGTTTATGATAGATATGTATAATAGAGGTGTTGGGAACTAGAGTAAGGCATGGCTTGGCAAGTAAACCCTAAGTTGACAGATACTTACATGTTGAATTTTGTTTCTGTAGCCAACTATTATATGCTGCATGTTACGTGTTTCTGTTATGACATGTTAGTTGTTTGAACAGGGTCGTATCATGGATCATTTTAAAGATGTGACTTCTAGTGCTCTTGGTAATACGAGGATAGATGAGTCCTAACTGTTGCACCGGATGGATGAGTAGACTGTTTTGGAGGATAGAAAAACAACTTTTAGAAAATTAAAGCAAGGAGATATGTCAGTGGAGGCGTATGTGGCTAGATTTTTGGAGTTGTACCCATATGCGAGCGAGGAGGTTGGTTCAGATTTGGAAAAATGATTGGAGTTCCGTAGAGGTTTAAAACCTAGCTTAGCTACTAAGTTATTAGATTTTTATCATAGAGATTTTGATGATTTGGTAGGGATGGCAAAGGATGAGGAAGTTGCCGAGCGGAGGTTAGAGTATACAAAGATTGGAAAGGGAGGAATGGGTTGAAATATAACCTAGGAGAAAGGTCTCGATATAGCAATGTGGAGAGAGCTGTGGAGTCAAAAGGGAATTTAAAAAGAGGATGAAAGATGTCGGGTTCTTCGGTAGGAAAGGAAAACGAAATGGCAAGATGGGAAAAAGAAATTTGTTGCTGGTGGAGGAATCTAAAAAGGTTCGGCGCTATTTTGTATGTGGGTCTTCAGATCATGTGGTTCGAGAGTCTTCACAGAGGAGAGAAGTTGTGCAGGGTCGCAAGTGTTTTCAATGTAGGGAGTTTGGTCATGTCGCATCTCAGTGTCCGAGGTTGAGAGTGTTGGATATCCCATCAGGGAATGGTTCACATGATGCAAAAAATAAAGGTTTAGAGGAGCTTATTTCGAATGTCAAGTCAAGAGCGTGTTCCAATCAGGCTTCCCGGTTGGCATCTGGTGAGGGGTAAGGTATGTCTATTGTTCTGAAATTTAATTTATGTATGTTACAAACTTGGGACTATAGTATCACTCTTGGGCAAGTACAGTTGGTAGGAGTGAGTGGCGATAAGTAAAAGGAAGGAAAAGAGTGAGAGTATGTGTCATGCCCCGGAATTTCAAACCATTTTTTTGAAATTATTTATTAAATGGGAAAACCATCATGGCTCATCACAATTTAAAATAAATCTAAGTACCAATGCATCCCATTCCACACAAATATGAAAATCCGAGAGTGAAGTACATAAACGAAAATGCAACCACAAACCATAGAGTAGTAGGGAGAGAGAAGCATCAAGGTTTAAGTTTTACAAACACCCTACTCTATTCCAAGCCAAAGAGGCCTAAATTTAAAATAAAAGAAAGTACATGAGTCTTCCAGATGGTTCCAATGCATCAATGCTCCAAATTATTCAACAAATGGTTCCTTACCTGCAGAATCTAAAAAGAAGGGCGTATCACGCCAAAGTAGGAAATATCTATCAACTAACATGTTTATGACTGACGTGAACGAGTGTGTGACTGTACAGAAATATCTATATATAAAAGATGCATGAGATAATACAAGACAATGATCCGATAACTACAATGCGACTCTAACTAGCCAACATAAAAAGGTATTATTCAAGAGACCACAAGCCAAGGGTCTACACATGTGTGAGTTCTCATTCCATTCAAGGGACCAAGTGTGAGTTCCTTAGTTCAAGTATTTTATTATTGCACAATAGCAAGTGCATGGGAATTTCATTACAAGTCTATTCCATATCATGTTTCTTTTATCAAGTAGGATAAACCCCGGATTCCCTAGTCAAGTCCAATCCGTGTTATCCAAACATCATCAAGTTAGTGTGAATCATGGAATCCCTAGTCAAGTCCATTCCATATTCACACTAGTATAAATCTCGGAATCCCTAGTCAAGTTCATTCCGTATTTATACAAATTTCAAGGTTGATAGGGCGAGGTATAGAATAGTAGCCCATCGACACACTATCTAACCTACTACGTCTTTCCTAAAGTCCATTGGGAGGGCTCACGTAGCCCCCATTGTGCACAATGTCGTGAGTGGAGCGACCACCCCGGGAACCCCTAGTCAAGTCCGTTCCCGAATAAAATATCAAGTCCCTATCATTGCTATCAAGTATATCCTGGGAGTCCCTAGTCAAGTCCACTCCCGCATTAACATCTCAAGTCAACTATGCTGAGAATCCCTACAATCAAGTCCATTCCCGCATAGAGACTAGCCAAGTCTATTATTGGCCATCACATTCGTTCATTGGTGGTCGATATCATGTTTTCCTTGAATTTCAAGTAAGGGATTTATATCACGCAACATAGTCAATGTGCGACCCAATGTTATCATACATGACCACCACTCGAAAACCCATATGTTAATCCTTAATTAGGCCCAATGTCACATATCCGAAGTCAATTTTATCATTTGAGGTCGTATAGACCAAAACCCCAAAATTAGTGCATTAGGGTTCAATCAAAATTGGGACTTTTCACATATGTTGTTCCAACATGAAATTAAACTTTGTCCTAGGTGTATACAACCCTAAGGACTCCATATCTACCTTCAATTTCAACATTTGAACTCAAACCCTAGGTTGATTTCATCAATACATGCCACATACGAAATATGTATAAATTGACTAGATTTCAAGGAAGAGAGGGGGAAGGCACAACCATAAACATACTAGAGATGGATACAACCTACCTCAATGGAGCTTGAGCAAAACTTAGGAATTTGAACTTGAAGAAGTACCTTCGAAACCTGGGTCACCGGAGAGATCTCGTCGCGTAGAACAACTTTAATCCTTGCAATTTCTTCAACCGGAGCTTGGAAGGATGCTAAAATCTAGAGAGAAGTTGAAGTTTTTGGATATGTAGGTAGAGAGAGTGTGTGTGTGAGGCTCCTTAGGGTTTCAAAATGGGGAATAAATGCTCAAAAACAGGTTTGGATGATATATTTACCTCCTGGCAAAAGACCACAAAGCCCGTAATGAAAAGCTGTCCGACAGACCTGTTATCAATAACATGCACAGCCTGTTATCGATAACCACCCTCGCGGGAATAATCATGGGGATCTGGGAACATCTGTTTATCGATAACATGATAAGTGTGTTGTCGATAACCACACTCTCGGGAGTCCCTAAGGACAGCTGGTTATCGATAACATGAGAAGCAGGTTATCGATAACCACCCTCTCGGGTCTTTCAATAGGTAACCGGTTATCGATAATATGAAGAATTGGTTATCGATAACCACTCTCTCGGGCATTTCTATGGGCAACCGGGTTATCGATAACATAAAAGGCGTGTTATCGATAACCGTGTTCTCGGGAATTTCCGTAGACAGCTTAGGTCCGGAATGGAGAAAACTTAAAACATGTATAACTTTTTCATCCGAACTCCGATTGACGCGATTCAAGTCGTGTTGGATTCGTAATCGAATACTATACCATATTCTGGGGTCAACCACCTCAAAATCGCGACGAGATTTGGAGACAAATATAAATCAATATTCACAATTTGATTTAAAATACGAATTTAAATTCCGGAAATATAACTTGGAAATACGAGTCGTTACATCTCAACCACCATAAACGATTTCGTCCTCGAAATTAACTACGATGGGAGCTCAAAACGCAAAGATAAGCACTAATCGATACAAACAATCAAAACAAATCCGGAAATTTTGCGCGAATCTCATCCTCTCGCTCCCAAGTGGCTTCCTCGACTCCGTGGTTACTCCACAAAACTTTCAACAACGAAATGGTTTTGCCCCGCAACACTTGCTCTCGCGAATCAAGGATACGTATTGTCCCCTCTTCGTAAGACACGTCGGCCTCCAACTCCACATTCGACCAATCAATGACGTGCGATGTATCCGGCTCGTACTTGCGCAACATAGAAATATGGAATACGTTATGAACATTGGAAATGTTCGACGGCAAAGAGAGTCTATAATCCCCCTCCCCAATTTTCTCAATGATGTCAAACGGACCAATAAAATGAGGAGTCGATTTTCCTTTCTTCCCGAAACGTGAAATACCGCGGCGAGGTGAAACCTTTAGAAAAAGATGGTCACCAACCTCGAAAGACAAAGGAGTGCGACGTCGATCCGTGTAGCTTTTGTAGCGACTTTGGGCCGTAAGCAATCTCTGGCAAATGGTCTTTATCTGCTCTGTGATCTGCTGTGTTATCTCGGGACCAATGATAGCGGATTCCCCAACATCAAGCCAATAAACAAGTGGGCGACATGGCCTACCGTACAAGGCCTCGAAAGGTGTCATCCTAATACTCGAGTGAAAACTATTGTTGTACGCAAACTCAATCAATGGAAGATGATCAATCCAACTCCCCTGGAAGTCCAACGCACAAGCACGCAACATGTCCTCCAGAATCTGAATGGTACGCTCGGACTGACCATCGGTCTGAGGGTGAAAGGTTGTGCTGAATATAAGCTTTGACCTAATTGAAGCCTGCAAACTCCGCCAAAAACGAGAAGTAAATTGGGGATCTCGATCGGATACGATGGATGACGTGATAAGGTATTATTGATTTCTCAGTGGTGTTATATTTTACTCCTAGTGTTCTGGAAGTTGATGTTCCATCTTCCAGAAGACTAAGCTCAGTGCTACAGGCCTAACAAGTCAGGTCTGTGATATTCTGGAAGATAGCATTTCATGTTCTAGAAGATGATGATTCATGTTGCAGCCTTTTGGTCTGGATCAGTTGATGTTCCGGAAGATAGATCTCTTTCTTCCGGAAATAGGATGTCAATTATATTGTTCTTTTTATTCTTGTAAGTGATCTTCTGGAAGATCATTCTCAGTGTTCTAGAAGATTAGTACTTTATTGGACTTGTTCAGCCCACTAGGTAGGTTGAGTGGTGAAGTCCTAAACCTACTCCTATATAAACATGTATCACTCATATGTTTGAATTAAGAAAGCTTAATCTTTTATATTCTTTCTCTCTATATAGTTTCTTTTTCTCTTTGTTGACATGGTATCAGAGCCATGAGGACTAATCGTCTATAAAGAAGATCCTGGAAACCCTTTCAAGAAAATCAAGAAAATCAAGAAACCATAATCTTCATCTTTTTTCTCAGGATTGAAGCACACAAATGGCAGATACCATTCCATCATCTCTGAAATTCCTCATCAGCAATTTTCAAAGCTTCATCACCCTAAAGCTTGACTCAAGCAATTATTTGGCCTGGAAAACCCAGGTTGAAACGGCTTCATTCGCGAATGGGCTATCTGATCTAATCAGCAAGAATCATGTCATCCATGAAGTTGAAATCCAAGATATCACAGGTGATACAACCGACTGCCACTCTGACCACCAGAAATGTGATGTTGCTGACAAACTCCTCCTGTCATGTCTGATTGCCACTTTAACTCCCACTATTCTACCACACGTTATTAGGTTACATCGTGTGATTGACTTTTGGACTAAACTTGAGGAAAGGTTCAGCAACCAGTCAAGAACTCATATTATGGATTTAAAAAGAAAGCTATACTCAGTCAAGAAAACCAGCAGCATGGAGGAATATCTTGACAATATCAAGATTATTCTTCAAAAATTAGATATGTCTGGATGTCACATAGATGATGAAGACATCGTATTTCATACCCTCAATGGTCTTCCAAATGAGATCTATCGCACCTTCAAGCAAGCCATAAGAACCAGGTTTGCTACAACTAGTTTGAAATTCTGTGAATTATACACTATGTTAATGGCTGAAGATCTGTGTCAAGAAAAGATAGAAACCACTACATTATTGATGGCATAAAATAGCCAAGGATCTAGCAGTAACAACAAGGATACTCATCAATGGAACAATATCTCCAACTTTCAAGAAAATCAGAATCCAAGACAGTCACAACAGAACAAGTTCAACAGCAATGGCTACACTAATGAAGGCAACAACTACATGGGAAACTTTAGAAACACCAACCCTTGCCAAATCTGTGGAAAAACTAATCATCTAGCAGATAGATGTTTTTTCAGACATGACAACCACTTCAGGACTCAAAGACAAAGAAATGGTCAAATAAGTAATGGGAACCAGGGTAACAATTTCAGACCTAGATATCAAGCCAACATGGTTTCCCAGCCTATAGTCTATAATCAGAATAGGCAGAATTTCATCAGTCCTGGTCAGCAGTCATATGCTGTCAACAACCCTGACTACCATGGAGGTAATCAGACATCACCATGGTACTTAGACTCAAGGGCTACAACCCATGTCACTAACAATGACAACAACATCTCTCAACCAACTCAGAATTATCCAAGTCAGGTGATGGTAGGTAATGGCCAGTATGTTCAAATCCAAAAGATAGGTGATAGTCAACTAAACCTTCCTCACCACAATCTCAATCTTAAGAATATTTTACATGCTCCACAAATTTCACATAACCTGTTATCTATTTTTCGTATTACTTTAGATAACAATTGTAGGATTATCTTTGACTCAACTGGCTATGTGATACAGGACCTGAGTACCAAACAGATTGTGCACAAAAGAATCCGTCATCAGGGATTCTATCCCCTACATCATTCTTTTAGCAAGGATTATGACTCTGCTGCTCTCATAGGAGTTTCCTCCAATCTAGAACTATGGCATAGGAGGTTAGGGCATCCCAACAGTGATATGATGAGACACTTGAGCTCCAAAAATAGGATTCAGCTTTCTGAAAATATCAATAACTTTGAATGCCATGCTTGTAACTGTGGGAAAAGTCATAAATTACCTTTTTTGACATCCACTTCTAAGACAGTTAAAGCATTTGATCTTATGCATGCTGATGTTTGGGGTCCCTCACCCATTAGCTCTTTTACTAGTTTTAGTTATTATTTGTTGCTGATTGATGATTATACTAGATATAGCTGGTTATTCCCATTATACTTGAAAAGTGATGTCTTTGATAAGATTGACAACTTTAGAAAATTTATTGCAAACTGATACGGTTGTGTTTTGATGATGTCTTAAGCGTCAAATGGATATGTCTAGGATGCATGGTTTGGGCTAGATAAATGAATGAACTAAGGATTAAAATTGCCAATGAGACTTAAAACTGAATTGAAATGACTCTGTGAAACAAGTCTAGAATGACTAGTATTCAAAGAGCTTTTATTGAATGGACGGACAAATAAAATCTAATTATTGGTTAAAACATGATTCAAGAATGAACTGTCTATAAAAGAGGTATGCCCAAACATCAATTCCCGAGGGATAGAATATGAATTCCTAGTTGAACGTGATAAGAAAATTAATTTTGGAAGTTCACCAAGGACCGGCCTAAGGACCAGCGCAGAGACCGGATCCACTGGTGTATAGACCGGTGCATCTGTCGGTCGCGCAGATTAGAGGAAAATCGAAAGTGGGTCTATTGATAGTTGGGATAAATGGCTTGAACTGATCTACAAAACTTTCTTGAAATTAAAATCTTTGATGTTCCAGCTATTTTTAATATAATTTGAAATTTAAATTGATCTGATTTTGAATTAAACAAAAAATTGAAAAACTTTGCCAAAAATATGTTCTGAGGGAATTCTCAAAACAAAAGCAAAGATGGCCAATTTTTGTCTAAAGCCTGAGAAAATGCAGACTGTTGGTGTGTAGCAGGTGGTGTCCCATTGTATCAATAGACAAGGCTCTGTGTCTCGGGTTGTGAATACAAAATCCAACTGTTTGAAAAAAAAATAAGAGGGCTGCTTGTATACAGAATATAAGGGGCATATAGAGACTAGAACAATTGAGCAAGGGTGAGTGAGAATACAGTGAGGAAAAACAACCCATACGGGCAATACACAGGGAATAGGGCTTGAGAGTGCTTAGACATAAGAGGGGTAGAGGGAGTCCGAGAGAGAGCAAGGGGAACTGAAGGGCTGAAGTAGAACAGCCCATACGGGCTGGAATCGAGGGAGTCCGAGTGAGGGGCTGCCGAGAGAGTGAGAACGGGGCTGCAAAGAGGACAGTGATCAGGGAGAGGAGTAAGGGAGCCTAGAGCAAAGAGGGAGAGCAGAGACGAGTGAAACAGGGGCAGAACAGAAGAGGAGGGGGCAGCCTACAGTAGCTGCCGAGAGGAAGAGAGCTGCTGGGTTCAGTAGGTGCATATTGAGCAGCCCGTACGGGCACCTGGGTTAAAAATTAGCTGAGCATTTTTTTGTGGTTAAGTAAGTTACTCACAAACCCTTGTTGATACATATGCTCCTGTGGTTGTTGTTTTGTGGCCATAAAAACAAATGCTATTGGAAAATGATCCTTGAAGCAATGCTCACATACTGCTTGATAAAATGCCTTAGTGTTTGAGAATCTATTAACCAATTCCTCCTTCACTCCTAGACGATCTGGTGAGAATACACTGTGAGTGTGTGAGAGTGAGTTAGGTGTGCTGAGCTACTTCCTCCAATATAGAACCACATTTTCTCAGCCAATGTATTTCTCTCCTTTGCCTCATAGTAAGACCATTCTGGTGAGGGTATTTTACAGCAACATTTTTGTCTTTTATTCCTCCTTTGATCAGTTGGTTGAAAAGGAGTTGTCATTTAAAATTTGCTACAAAGTTATCTTATATTTTGCATGAATGTTTTGACAATGTCAAGTTTCACTTCGTATGAAGATTATGCTTAGGATTGAGTTTTAGTACTTGACGTTAGAGTACCTTGTGTTTAAACACCATCTCATAATCGTGCGTAGTAAAATATTCTAAAGAGTGTGTGTTGTAAGCGTGAGAAAACAATATTGGCATGTATTGAACCTTATCGTCATCTCAGAAGCTTTCACTGGCACATTGTTATTTGAGATCATTGAGTATGCCATAGAGATGTTTACGCACATATGCTTCATGGTCAGGATATTTTAGTTGAGTTAAATAACAAACCTCACATGCTTAAAAAATAAGAAAACTCTTATGTATGGCTCCCCTACACATGCATGTTGCCCCCAATACTTAAATGAATAATATCTTTCTTGTTGCCCCGTATGCTAAAATTATGAACATCCTTTTAGTATCTCGAATGATATAGTTCAAAGCCCATGCTCATCCATGTTCTTACTTTGGTATATATCATCTACGGAGTTGAGCTAGGGATAATGATAGCTAGTCATACTTGTGCTTCATAGTTAGAACATAATAAGGATGATTTAGCAAGAACATCATATGCTTTTGCTAATAGGATTTTCCCGGTCGTTGATTAACAGAAAAATCCATAGTTAGACATTAGAAATTTATAAACAAGGAAATAGCACTTTACAAGTAAAGTGGATAAGTCCGAGGTCGGTCCACATGGAAATGACGGAGTTAAGAATAATTGCTTGCAAAGAAGTTTGGATTTGTGATTTGGTGGAGAGCGGAAGGACGCTCAGCCTTTTCTTTGAATATTTTTAGAATTAAAACTTAAAAAAACACAAAAGAAGGAAATTAAAGTAAACTAAGCGGAATGACAATGGGGGTCCTAACACCCAACCTAGGTTGCGGCAGACTACTCCAATATCCATGACGACGCGAAAGAGGGATCACGGCCTAGGACCTCCCACTGAATGTTTAACTATCAAGCACAAGCCACGGGTCGAGAGATGACACGGGAGCTAGAGTTCGGCTCTCTGGACCATTTACAATTCAAAGGCGACAGAGCTACAAGCACGGGATGTACTTGGCACAACCCGTCAAATAGGTTAACAACCCCAAACTTGGGCCAACGAGTGAGTACCACATGCCTTTAACTCCTACGAAACCTCAAGACAACAATTCGATATCAATTGGGTGATTTTTAGGTGAATTCGTTCACTTAGACATTTTATCGAACACCTAGCAGGACATCGCACCAAGCATACGTCGTGCCATCTTATGTCGACGATGCATCAAAGTGATTAACACCACTAAGTTAAGACCCTAGATATGAACATCCTACACCCTAGACCACATCATTTTAAGTCCATAAACGGAGCAACCGAACACGAACCTAGGTTGAGGGACGTTAGTCGCCCCACAACCAAACCAAGGAGGCTAGCCCTGCATTAACATTATACTACAACATTCAAGCACAAAAACATAATTAAAACATAACATTGAAAATGAAATACAAAATTTACTAAACATAAGTACATGAAAAAAATACATAAATGGAGAGAGGGAGGAATTCTTTACAATGTTTAGGAAGAGGGAATGCTCCATAACTCCATGGAAATGCAACTAAAAAAGAGAGAAGATGGAGGGAGGTAGAGAGAGAAGCTCCCCCCTCCTCCAAGCCCTAAAATGAACAAAACATAATGAAAAACGTCCCTCCCCCAAAATATACAAAAGGATATATAGTTCCAACCCAAAAGAATTACAAAAATGCCATTAATGAAGCTGTTTTTCGCGGATTTATACAGTAGGGACCGTTCCACGACGGTACAGTGGACCGGTACAAAGCCTATATTTTCTGATTCCAAATGTTTTTGCCCAAAATCCGTCCAAAAACTGGGGCTTTGGACCGGTCCACGACGGTTCAGTGGACCGGTACCCACTGTAGTTTTTCACCAGATTGTGCATCTTCTCGATAGCCTTCCAACCCCATATTACAATTTGCAATCGGAGTTAAACATCAAAAGTTATGGCCGTTTTACCGACGCCCTATTGTTCTTGACTTCATCAAATGGCTCGGGATGGATCGGGGACTTCCGGACTCGTCCGGGAAATGCTAAACAACCTGTACAAAACACCAAAAACTACAAAACAAGATTAAATGCATATGTACAAAAACATAACTAAATAATAAACAACTAATAACAAAAACTAATTAAAAGGAGATGGATTGGCACACAAAAACTACATTATTGTGTGCTAATCAGCTTTAAATTAAGAACATTCTCATATTGCTCTCTTCAATTATTGCAAATCTTTTAACATGTTGATGTATCTATATGTCTAGATTTTGCAAAGCATGATATTTCACTGTTGGTATAGTTTCTGTCTTTGAAGTTTTCACAGGTTGTAAACTAAAAGGAAGGATTGCTGGCTTGCAAAACATAAAAGGCATACATTGGAAGAAAATCTTTCTAAGAGCATCTCAGGAACAAGCAAGCGAAGAGTAGCTTGATAGGATTCAATATTGCCTTGTACTTAATTGTAAAAGCCATTTGAGCTTACATTTTAGTTGTATTGTTGTAGTTAGGCTACATTATCCAAGGATCACATCATTGAGAGGCATATTGATCTATAGGAGATACTTCACTCATAAGTATTCTCCTAGGACTCTCAACAAGCCAATATTTATATAGTCCAATAGTACTTTACCATACTACTTGCGAACTCTCCTGAGCGTTATATTATATTCATTATGAGAGTTTGACAAGGGGTGTGCTTTGATTGTAGCACATCACTTGGTTTTCTATCTTTCCAGCCATACACTTGTACTCACTGTGCACAAATACTTACCCGGTAAGAATTGAGCATATATACACCGAGTGATCGAGTGGGAAGGGCACAAGCCCTTGGGTAGAGTCTAAGAGTGTTATAGGCACCAACTTTCATATTTTGACTTTTACAGTTGTTTCCAAACAAACCTATGCCTTCACGGGTATAGTCAGGACGTGCGGTAGTTCTGCAAATCTGTGTCTTGCGAGGCACAGTCAGGGTCGAGACTGACCTTGAAATCTTTACCTTGCGAGGTAGAGTCAGACCCGGGAGAGTCTGGGTGAGTGATCCTCGTCCCAAGAGGGGTCCGGGAAGATAGAGACTGCGTGGGCTCTATAGAGGAGGAGATCCCTAGCTTAGGTAGAAGTCTAGGAAGAAAGAGACTACGTGGGCTCTTTAGGAGGATTACATAGTGGATACCGGGGTACTCTGTAAAAGGAAACACCCTGAAGAGTGGACTAAGCAATTGCTGAACCACTATAAAAATCCTTGTGTCTCTTCTCTTTGTCTCTCACCTCCTCTTTGCACTTTACTTATACTTTCATTTCAGTTAACTTTCTAACACACATTTGATTTCTTTGTTTTATTATTTATTATAAAAGAGTATTTTCAAGGAAAAACTTAAAAAGTTTTTAAAAGGGCAAAATTACTACAAACACCTATTCACCCCCCCTCTAGGTGGAATGTCAATTGGTATTAGAGCTTGGGACTCCGAGATAAAAGCTTAACAACCTGGAGACGATCCAAATGGCACCAGGACGCTCAAGCAAAAAGGGGAATAAGAAGGGGAGCAGCAAAAGCAGTATGAGCAAACAAAGGTGAAAATGAGTTAGAGCTCTCTAACTCAAAGGTATACTCTTCTGATTCTTCTATTCATTCTAGTCATGCTTCAAATGATAATATATGTTGCATTTGAACGCCTATATGAAGAATTCAAAAAGATTGTCCTTAAGAATGCTCAATTCAAAAATCTTTGAAATCTCTAGAAGAAGAAAATGATAAGCTAAAACTAAACTTAAGTAAATGTGAAAAAGAAGTCAGGGATAAAGATGTAGAAAAATTTGCTTTGTTAGAAAACATTTCCCTACTTCAAAAGAAGCACAATGAAGAAGTTAGAGAAAGAGTAGCCTTGATAGAGGATATTGCTATCCTAGAGAATCAATTAAGAAAGAAGGAAAATGATGAAAACATAATGATTGAAAAGGCAAACTCTACTGATGATAAATGGGAAGAAGTAAAAAGATTGAATGATATAATTGATGAATTAGAAAATGATTTGGAAATAAAGAATAATGATAAAAATGCTTTAGTGATTAAACTTGCCTATCTTGAAAATAAGAAAGCAAATACCATTGAATCTAATGAAGAAAGAGTCATATATTTGAATGGTAAACTGAAGACAAAAGAAGATGAGGCAAACGAAATAAATGAACAATTAAGAAAATTAAAAATAGAACTCAAGGAGAATGAGGATAATTTTGAAAGTAAGGTGAAAATGAAAAATGGGGTAATTGAGGATTTGAGTAAGAAATCAAAGAACTTGGAACTAAAAGTGGAAGAATATAAAACTAAGTTCGAAAATGAAATGAAGCTGAAAGAGAGTGAAATTACTAAACTTGTAGATGATCTAAGAAAACTGAAAGGGAAGAAAACCATGTATCTACAGTATAGTAAGAAAAAAAATGTGTCTTGTGTTCATATGCCTCACAAACTCAAATCATCTCATGAAGCTCAACAAGTCAAATGTTTCTATTGTGGTCAAATAGGTCATCTGAGATTTGAATGCAAGATAAGAAGAGATAACAAAATGAAGTGGGTAACAAAAGATAAAAGTTATTTTGCTAATTCAGAAGGTAAGAGAATTTCAACTCAAAACAACTTTGGTTCCAAGAGCTTAAACAGTAAAAATGTGAGAATCACATATCCTTCTAGGAACTCAACCAAACATGTGTCATTTGATAAAGATGTCATAAGTGAATATTATAACAAGCTTCAAAGAGGAAAACATCACTCATTCCATACAAGACACAATGATGATTATCATGGTAAAAATATACCATACGTGTTGAATGGCAAATCTTTCTCGGTATATCAGTTTAGAAAGTACAAAATGGTTGGTGATTATCTATCATATATGAAAAATAGTGATAGCCCGTGCCGATGGCACGCGGAGAGAAAATAGAAAGCGCAACACAATAACTAAGGGTACAATGAAAGTTTGGGTGTTAGTAGTGCCTTCGGCACTGATTCGTGCCTTCGGCACTTTGTAGTACCTTCGGCACTCATAATGAGAGACGACACTCGATTCGTGTTTTCGGTATAGTCCGTGTCGATGGCACGGGGCGACAGAATAGAAAGCACAACACAATACCTAAGGGTACGACGAATATTTGGGTGTTAGTAGTGCCTTCGGCACTAATGATGAGTGACGACAGAATAGAAAGCGCAACACAATACATAAGGGTACGATGAAAGTTCAGGTGTTAGTAGTGTATTCGGCACTTTGGAGTGCCTTCGGCATTCATGATGAGTGACAACACTCGATCCGTGTTTTCAGCATTAGTAGTGCCTTCGTCACTGATTCGTGCATTCGACACATTGGAGTGCCTTCGGCACTCATTATGAGTGACGGGCACTCGATCCGAGTTTTCAACATAGCCTGTGCCGATGGCACGGGCGACAGAATAAAAAACGCAACAAAATACATAAGGGTACGATGAAAGTTTAGGTATTAGTAGTGCCTTCGGCACTCATGATGAGTTACGGCACTCGATCCGTAATCGAAATTGAGTGGGGAGGCTGAACATAACTAACCGTGGTATTTAAGGTTAATGGTGTTCTGTTAGTAACTGAATACTCATTCATAATTGGCGTTGGAAGAAGTAAAATAGCAGAAGTCAATGAGGCATGTATGGAAATTTCAGATAATCTCTCTCGTTCCCATCGCATGCGTTGAGTTAGAGTAGATTTTGACCACCTAAATGGAACTTCGACCATTAGTAGGGTCTTCGTCACTGATTAGTGCCTTCGGCACTCATTATGAGTGACAGGCACTCGATCCGAGTTTTCGATATACCCCGTGTCGATGTCACGGGGCGACAGAATAAAAAGTACAACATAATATATAAGGGTACAACGAATAATGATACACGATCTGTGTTTTTGGTATAGCATGTGCCGTTAACACGTGGCAATATAATAAAAAGTGCAATACAATAGCTAAGGGTACAACAAAACATCGAGTATTAGTAGTGTCTTCAGTACTTTAGAGTGTCTTCGACACTCATGATGAGTGACGACACTCAATCCATGTTTTCGGTATATCTCGTGTGTAGGGATGTTAGTGATTTTGTACGATTGGTTTTTATGAAAAAATTG
>NMUG010002214.1:0-16365 GCA_002855965.1 Monotropa hypopitys | reverse complement strand
ACTTGATACATTTGAAATCACTTTTGTTAATGTCATTAAATGAAATTGGAACAATATCTAGTAATGTTGTTAGTCTTCTTTAAATCCTTGCGGATTCTCATGCATGCATCACACGTTTATCTCTGTACACCGACACGCACTCACGACCATCATATATATTATTTGTTTGGATTTCTCTACTAGGAATTTGCCTAACCCTCTATTTTTAGGTGTAGAGATCCATACTGACTTGGAGTTTGAGTCCAAGGACTAGAGGATTTTGGAAGGCATTATTGGTAGTTCATTGTCCTTATTTATTTGTATATCTTTCTTTTGTAAGTTTGTACCCGGACATTCTATTTGTAAAATGATGACCCTCATTTAGGGTTTGTGTGCAATGTATGTCATTCATTCCATTAACTTTATTATGGGTTAGTAATAGTTGGTTTTAGTTATTTCATCTCTTGATGCCTTCTTTTTCTCTCTTTAAATATATTTCAAAAATGGTTTAAATTTTCCCGGTTATTACAACCCAGGGATGAGGTGAGTGGGCATGATCTACTGCCCTCAAATATGAATGAAATTTGAGATTGGCTAAATCATCGCATGAGAGAAAGAATAACAACACAAGAAAGCGTCAGGAGGGCATTGAGGTAGATGGCATCAACATCTCTATGTATTGAGATCGATAGTTATCCTTTGCCTAGGAATTTTGTCCAGTCAAAATTTCAAATGTACAATGGGACCTCAGATCACATGGTACATTTAAAGTCATATCTTCAGTCAATGATTATACATTCTGGAGATGAAGATCTGTATTGCAAGATGTTTGCATCTAGTTTCGGAGAAATTGCTTTGAACTAGTATTATACTCTTGCCCCGCACTCAATTATAGGATGAGAAGATCTTACCGAGCAGTTTGTGGCAAGGTTTCTTACCTATCGAAAACTCCCAAGGGAATTTGATTCCTTAATGTTCCTGAGGAAGAAATCAGATGAGTCTATCAGAGAATATAATGGAAGGTACATGGGAGTGTACAATGAAATAGAAGATTGTAGTGAGAAGTATGCTGTTGGAACCTTCAAGCTAGGATTATCTGTATGGGAAAAGTTATGAGTGTCTCTCATCATGAATCTAGTGGAGACTATGGTGGAATTGATAGACAGAGTGTAGCAACATGCCAAAGTGGAAGATGAAATTGCTCAGGAGAACGAACAATCAGGCCATAAAGCTCACAAGACCAACACTGTTAGCCAGGACAAGCCAAAGTAGAAAATAAAGTAAGAAGCAGTTGCTGAGAAGAAAGAAGAACCAACAAAAGTATTGTACGTAGTACAAAAAGCTCCAAGGCCAGGACCACAATCGTACAAAGCTATTTCATACCACTTTCAATGTTTCAATTTTTAGGATAATTTGGCCAATGAAGGATGAATCATTCTGGAGGTGGCCTAAAAAGCAAGGAGGAAATCAGGCAGAGCTGGAAGCAATTGGTCGTAGATGCAACTTTCATTAGGAGTTTGGCCATATGACTGAAGATTGCAACACGTACAAGAAGTTTGAGGAGGACTTGGTGGCTATAGGGGATTTAAAGAAATATATTGCATTACTAGAAGATGTAGTTCGAGAGGAGAATCAAAGGCAAGTCACTCCAGAGCCAAGATTTTTGGCTCCTCTTGGTACTATCCATGTAATTCATGGCATGGTAGAACCAACCTCAGAAAATGAAGCCTGTGTGCAAAGGAGGAGGGAAGGCCATTCATACCATGTTCTTCAGCTCGGGCAGAAACATTCAAGGGAAGAAGGAGAAGAAAAGATCTCTTTCTCAGAAGAGGATCTTGTTAGAGTACAAGTGTCGCACAACGATGCTCTAATTATTATGTTGGAGATTTCTAAGTTTGATAGCTCAACCGAAATTCTTTACTATGATGCATTTAATAAAATGGGTCTAACAGAAGTAAATCTGTAGGAAGCCAAAATCCCTTTGATTGGTTTCAGTTCAGAAACAATATGGCCTCTAGGATTAGTGGTCCTACCAGTCCGTGATGGAAGGGTTACATTGAACACTGAATTTTTGTGGTAGATGTCCCTTCAGCATAAAATGTAATTGTTGGGCGAACATGGATGCATAAGATAGAAGCAATCCCTTCAACCTATCATCAGATACTTAAATTCTCTGGCCCTAAGGGAATTGAATGCATTAGAGGCAATCAGGCCACTGCTAAAAGTTGTTTTGTAGCCTATTTGAAGACAAAGCAGCGAATTAAGCAAGTCAAATCTATAGAAGTGCTAGATCAACCAACTTTGGAGGATGTTGGGAAAATCCAGAAGAAAAAGTGGTAGAAAAGCTGAAGAAGGTTGCTGCTCACCCAATTGATGAGGAGCGATATTTTTTAATTAGAGAAGAATTGCCACAGGAAGATGAACATAGTTTGGTCCAACTCTTAATTGATCATATTAATGTGTTTGCATAGAAACCTCAAGAGATGTCCTGGATTGACCCAGAAGTAATTTGCCATCATTTGAATGTCAATCCAAGTTTCAAGCCAGTTATGCAAAGGAGACGAAGGCCAGTTGTGCATCATACAGATATAGTCATTGAAGAAGTGGATAATCTTTTAAAGACGGGAGCAATTCGGGAGGTGTATTACTCGAATTGGTTGGCTAATACAGTGGTAGTGAAGAAGAAGAATGGCAAATGGAGATTCTATATTGATTTTATAGATCTCAACAAAGCCTGCCAAAAGACAGTTGTCCTTTGCCAAAAATTGATTGGTTGGTCGATACAATAGCTGAGTTTCAAAGGATGAGTTTCCTAGATGCCTAAAAAAGATGTCACCAAATAGCAATGTATGATCCTGATCAAGAAAAGACTTCATTCATCACTTCTAGGGGTCTTTATTGCTATAAGGTGATGCCTTTTGGTGTTAAAAATACTGGAGCAACATATCAAAGACTTGCAATAAAAATATTCAAGGAAATGATCGACAAGAATCTGGAAGTATATATTGATGATGTGGTGATCAAATCCAAAAAATTAGAATCTCATTTGGCGGACATGCATCAGACATTTGTGTTGGCCCTAGATATTTTAATGATGTTTATATTCATTATTATATCACTTATGCAATTAATTGATAATTAAATATATTTAATTTCTTTATTAATTAAATTATAAATTCAATTGTCATGATCATTTGTCAAAATTAAATTTTGATTGTCATTAATCTTTGCAAATTAGCTCAATTGTGTTAAGTGACTTAATCTTTAAAGTCATTATTCTTATTGAATTTATCCATTCATTTATTATTCGTGATTTATATGCTTAAATGGTTAGATCATAATTAAATCACATTGGTCAATTAAAAGAGAATTCATTGAAATCAAATTAACTCATGGTAAAATTATAAATGTTAGTAATATTATACTTTAATTATAAATCGAATTATTTCTTGTGAATAATTTATTAAATTAAATTATTTCCATTATTAAATTATTTAATTTATTCCTAAATTGTTAGATTAGATTATAAAATTAATCTAGTCACATTGTTGATCATATTATCTGTCCATGTGTATGCAATTTCATATTCATAAATATGATAGGCTTGATTAGAATTAAAATCAAAGTGTAAGGATATAAAGAGAATTATAATTTCATATTTATTTTAATTTAAATTAATTCTCAAAGTCCTTGATCTTGAACTTATACTTGTCATTCATCTAAGGTTGTATTCATGGTTCACACGGATCACCATTTAAGAAGGGAATTGAAATTTTGAAGCCTTAAGGAATCACTTTTGCTCCTCACTCTCTCTTTCTCTAACCTTCTTATACATTTGAGTAAGAGTATTTGGGCTTACAATTTCATGTTCATACTTCAAATTCCAGTAACTTAGAATAGAGATATTTATTTGTATTGCTCTTTCAATTTTATATCTCTGTTTCTAGTCTTTTTTTTTTGAAAAGCCAAAATATTATTAATAAGTATCAATATTAAAACCAGGAATCGTATACCAGCCGTACAACTCTACTAAAAACTTACCACATCTAACCTGACCAACCTAACCTAACGCTCGCCTAATTAGCAAAAACAAGAAAAAAACGAAATTTAAAACACCAACGAATTTTCACCTGCCAACCAAGGAAAAACAACTAGAAAAATTAATGTAAAAATAAACAGGAACCAGGTCCTCACAGAAGCCCTAACTACCGTCTTCTCCACACCCGATATACCGCTGGAGGAAACCCTAGCTATCACCGCCTTGGCCACCAGCAAACCATAAAGCCTCTATCGTATCAACCCCCAACCGCTCATCTAGCAAGCCATGAACTGCCTCCAACGAACACCCTGCAACCCACCCATACCGCCATTCACCCGCCACCGCCGCATCGCCATTCACCCGCTGCCAGTCGTCCTTTGTCGCCCGACTCACAGGCAAACCCATGCCTGAAGACCGCCATCCACATAGACATTGCTGTCACCGGCCCCCTCTCCGGGTAAGACACTTGTTCCTCGATGCAACCCTACATCTACTCCTTGATGTCGCTCCGCCCACTGACCAACTACCAAATCCTAGATCTGCCTCCGCCCTACCACGATTTTGCAGCCTATGCCCCGCCACCTCCTAGATCTGGACAGTGTGAAGACAAGGAGAAAACGTGAGAAACTCCTACCTCACCCTGCCGCCTGTGTCGAAAACACTGCTTCATATATGCCTCCTCTTCAGCCCCGCCCTTGCCACCGTTACCTCCTCCACCTCGCTCCCTTCACTGCCTTCCACCGACCACGTTACCCTGAAAACCTTGCCCTCGACGCTCGCGTAAACTTAATGTGAAACAGCAACAACACCCTATAGAAGATCGCTGAGGTTTTTATTGATAAAAAATTCTGACTGCTAGGGAGTGCATTCTCTCTCTACTTCTAGAAAGAGAAGCTCTCAACTGATGTCTACCCAAGAGCTAATTCTGTTTCTAATCTTGATCTACATTGTAAAGGAATTGTGTTTGTACACTTCTATTCAAGATCATCCTAGTTCTTTACCTTTTCAAAAAATGTTGTTACCTTGAGTTTAGGATGAGAAATCAGCGTAGAAGATCTCTACTTTGTAATCGGTTGGAGACCACTCGCGAAGGATCTCATTGTAAGATTCGTAGTCACTATTTTGTTATTACTATTTACTGGAACTATCACAAATTGTGATAGAAGTGGATGTATATAGGGAAGAGACACCGCCCTAAATAACCACTATAATATCTTTGTGTTTGATGACATCGATTTCTAATCCTTCTTGGACGATTTCTGGTTCTTCTTCTTCCTATTGCCTTAGAGCCCTGCACAAGTAATCTTGACACCGGCTTGGTGCCTGCCAAAAATCCTCCGACGATCAAGTCAGTTGAGTTTTCAAAGATGAGGGAAAGAGAGTTCAATGAGACTTATATAAGAGAAGAAGTTCATACTCGTCCTTGTAATTTCTTTTAGGGATTTATACCCCTCCTCTATTTTAGGAAGGTTTTTCGCAATCTTCTAGTATCTTGTATTTCTGTTTTAGATCCGCAGACCTTCCAGTTCAAATAATGCGGGGGCGGGAAAGACGCACTATCGTTGTACCCAATCCGATGGCTGAGGTTGTCCTATTCTTACCAGCTCCTCTGCTGAGGTCCCCACAGTTAGGTCAGCGGACGTATAACTTCAGGGCTGACCTAAGGTTTTATCCTTGGTGCTAAGCTCTTAGCTCAGCGCAACCCATCGCTACTCCCCTGTTTTTATCAACATAGGTGCGAGGCCAATTTGGTAAAAATACTTAAATGGTAACGCCGTCGCCTTATGGGTTTTCGCGAACAATAAATGTATGATACAAAACATCCCATTCTTGCCGCGTGGTCGCTCATGAGCCGTTCACCGAGGAAAAAGAGGACGATGGGGATCATTCGTCGATTCCTAGCCCCCTGGGATTTGTATAGGTCCCTTCACGATTTTCTAGGGAACACCCATCAGCACCTTACCTCCTCGAGAGTTTGAGAATTCGACTTTGCATTCTTGGTACACTCTCCTTCTCTCTCCTTCTTTTGTATACTTGCTGTCTCTGGATCATGTCTGAGGTAGAGCGTAAGGAGGCGTTAGCGAGAATACAGGAGAGGAAGTACCCCTTATGGATGTGGTACTAGGGCCTTAGCACTAGTGGGTCCTCTTCCTCCTGGTGTCGAGGCCACAGAAATATCTGGACAATCGTTCGTTGCCCAATACCCTAGGCCAAAGTTCAATGTTTCTGCCCTTTCTCATCCTTCCACACTTGACTCTGATGCTTTAGGGATGACGCAAACGATTTCAAATCCCTGATTCCGTCCACTTGAGAGCTCCTAACCCTGACGAAAGGGCTTGCGATAGCTATCCCAACGAAATTTGCGTATACCAGGATGCCCTGGAGGCTGGATTACGTCTTCCCTTCCCTAAGGCCATTAGGCAAATCCTTGCTAGGTTTGGCCTTGCTCCCGGGCAACTGGCCCCTAATGGCTATAGGCTTCTGGTAAGCTATGCCGTTTTGTGGCTAGTTGCTTTAGATGACAAGAATCCCCTGGGCGTGTCTTTGTTTTGCAATCTTTTCGCCATTAAGGAAGTCCCCCACACCAAGGCGTGGTGGTATTTTAGAAAGAGGCCACACTCCCCAGCCGTAGTGGGCAAATTACCATCTGCAGTCAAGGAGTGGAAAGACAAGTTCTTTTATATTGGTGGCTATGGATGGGAATATCAGAGATGGGAAGATGAGCTTGCTCCCCGCATACAAAGGAAATGGGGGTGCCTTCGTCTTTGTATGAGCAATGAACACTTTCCTTATCTGATCAATTTGCACGTTTCCTTTAAGTTTGCTTAGTTACCGATCTTTGCCTTCTTCTCCATGATTTAGCCAGACGAAAGACTGACCTTTCTTTGGAGGAGGCAGAGGTTCTCAAGCGTGTCGAATCATACGACATTCATGATCCAGATCATCTCGTTTCATCAGAAAGTCTATCGATTCATCTCCTTGGTCCAAAAGTTGGAAGTGAGGCCTTAGCCCTGGATAGAGGTATTCATACATATTCCTATTTTGATTATGAAGTCGGCTAATCCCTTACTTTGCTCTTGACATTTCAGAGGAAGCAGAGAAAAAAATGGCCCCTAAGCTGAGTAGAGAGGCATTGGCCAAGTTGCAAGCTGACCGAGGAAAGCTAGAGCTAGGTCATGCTGCAGATAACAAGAAAAAGATTAAAGAAGGAGCTTCCCAGGCTATTTCTCCTGCAGTCCTTCTCAATACAGCATTATCTCCAGCCCTGTCCTTGATTTCACCCATTGAAGTGGTTGGAGGGAAGAGAAAGAGAACTGGGCTTCTTCAGTCGTCAGAGGCTGATCTGAAGAAACAGGGGGTAGTGCTCACCACGGAGAGCAAGGGCGAAGGAAAACAGGTACGAGTTGAAGATAATGGCCCTACGGTGCTCTTTGATGATGACCACGCTTTGATGAAGGCCAAATGTGTAGCCTCTTAGGCCGACATAAAGTACCTAGCTAACCAGCCTCCTGCTACTGTGTGTTAGGAGTTTTTAGTAGAGCTGAGTAAGGTAGGGTTTTCTCCCATTTTCCCCTTTGGTGTTTCATAACATCTTTCGTGAAACTTTGCCTTTATTTTCCTCCATAGGTTTTTGCCAAGGGCTTATTTATAGCCCGGGAGATGTCCAAGTCCTCGTATCAACAAGAAAGGCTAATCAAGAAGAATCAAGACTTAGTCCTGGACATTAGGCAGGCAGAAAAGGAAAGGAAAGCCACATCCTTGAATCTGAAGAGGAAAGAGTCTGAGCTTCAGTAACTGGTGGAGGAAAAGATTGTTGTTGAAGCAAAATTGTAGGAAGAGGAGGAGGAGAAATGTATGGCCGAGGAGACTCGTTGTGCTCGCCTGTCCGGGACCTGACTAAGGCAGTGGATGAGAGGGCGTTGATGGAAGATACAAGCAATAAGGCTTTTGCTTCCCTGGCTAAAGCTGAGGAGAGTCTTGGGCAAGTCTGGGAGATTCGTGACAAGAAGCTGCAGGAACACTTGGGTGAAGTGACTTCATACTATTTTGATGGTTTTGAAGGGATGAGGAGGCAATGCATTTTCAAGTACCTCGAACTGGACTTCAGCACCCAACTCTTCGAGATAACAATGGAAGATTCAACAGTTATAGGTGAGAAAGATGACAATCAGGGTATTGAGGTTACTTCCTAGAATCTGAATCCCGCTCTGGTTGATCCATCAGCTCTTGACAGGATTGAAAAAATAGTTCAAGATGTTATCATATTCACGGGCACAGAGATAATGGATGAGGTGGCCGACAGAGTTATCGCAGAGGAATAGAGAATGTTTCTACAAGTTTTAATTTCCTCCACCCTTCTGTTCTTTTGAACTATTTGACCGGCTGATCCTGGCGCTTCTTTCATTTTTTCTATTGCGGAGGAATAGTGAATATTTCTGGTTTTTGTTTTATAATGTCGTTGGGTTGTACATTTTGTCGTGCATCATCGTAGTGTTCTCAGCTCGTTCGAGCACTGGCACTTATTGCTACAGCAAATTAAGATCCTTCCTTTGTATGGGGCCAAGCTGCACAGTGGTGCTGAGCCGGCCTGTGCCTTAGCACTAATCGCTTAGCGATTTGAATCATGCCTTAGCATGGGGCTGAGTTGTTGATTTACGTTCTCAAGTGCGTTATATTAAGAGATTGCCCAAAGCGTAGGGCTGAGATACGTGTAGCACAATACTCGGAAGTCCAAGGTCGAATCCACAGAGAGGGATCGATCCAATAGTGAATGAAGTTGTTCTTTTGGGGATTTTTCAGATTCTTGGCTATAGGTAGCCAACCAATGGGGAATATGATTTGTGTTTTGTTTTGATATTTTTTCTAAGGACTTGAATTGGAATTAAACATAATTAAAAGAAGGAACGGCCATGGGGTATTCACCCAAGGAGCTAATGGATTACATTTTCCTTGGCATCACCAATCTAAGGCCAAGACGTGGCCGTCAATTCAAATAATATTCAAGACAAACATCTTGTGGGGAGTAGTATAGAGCACCTAGGATCAATCTCCATAAGGCTATGAAATCATTAGCAACTAGAACATCGCATCAAGAACCTAGTGTGTCAAAGGACTTGACAATGCCCGGTCAAAATGATAACACTAGCTCCAAGGGCCAAAAGAAGGAGATCAATCTAAGATGCTTAATACAAGAGCCACAAGATCAAGGAAAATACAAACACATTAGAACCATGGGAAGAATGGCCCCATGGCCACCCCAAGGATACTACTCACACATTATCCAAGCCATGCAAACAATATAAGGATTGACTAATATATAAAATGAAGTAATATAAAGATTAAAAAGGTAGCAATGTGAAGGAGAAGGTTGCTTACAACTTGCTCAAAGAAAATCTGCAGAATTTTTACTCCTAGAAGCTTTAATCCAATGTAAGCAATGCTCAAGGGAGAAAAGAAGTAGAGAGGGAAGAGATAGAGCCCTTTTCTGATACAAAATATGCCTAATGATATGCCAAAGGTCGTGGCCTCTCCCTATATGATTCTTAGAAAAGATACAACAATTAAAAGTAGTCAAACACAATTTCCAAGAGAACTGGGCGCGTTGCACCGGTTGGGGGCAATTCTGCACCGGTAAAAGGGGGTTGATTGGCCAGCTTGGGCGGCAGGTTGCACCGGTTGGTGGTCTTTCTGCAACGGTGCAACGGTGCTCTGTTGAACTTCACGCTTAAGCATTAAGGGGTGCACCGGTTGGTGCACCAGTTGGAGAGTGACAAAATAGCCTGCACCGGTTGGAGGGTAGGTTTGCACCGGTGCAACTGTGCTCTGTTGAGAGAATGGCCAATGTCAACCGGTTAGGGAGTCTTTGCACCGGTTGCGGTGCCTCATCAATGGTTTGCACCAGTTGGAGGGTGCTTTTCACCGGTTGCAGTGTAGCAATTCTGGCAGATACTTTATTGGCAACACCTATGCCCAAAGTTGACGATTCCACCAACATCTCTTATGCATCCATTGCTTCCAAATCATGCAATTATATCCTGAAAAACATGTAAGGACCAAAACTCCAACCAAGCGCGTTATCACATAGAATTTGCAAGGATAAACCCAAAGAACAAACAAAGTGTTTACAATTAGCCCCGAATGAATACAAGAATAAGGGCTAATCACAACCCCCAACTTGAACATTGGTCGTCCCGAGCAATGCAAAACACTAAATGCTTGAGCCGTGGGCTCACAATATTCACGTTGGTAAGTTCTACCATTCAATACGCGTGAGGAAACGTTGCCAAGAAATCAAATGAGAAGCTCAATCAAACAATCATTCATGTCTCTACGTGTATGTAGCCTCGATTCCGATCCTCACAAACATCACAAAGATTTTCACTCATATCACACAAAAGCTTGAAATACCATGAGATATATGGTAGTGATGATAAAGAACCAACATGTTTATATTACATGAATGCCAAAGGAAGATACGACAAGAACATTGCACGAAATTGTCATAACATGCACTAACGCAAGCATAGTTCACCCTATACATGGTCATTGAAGGACTTCTCGGCTTATAATATGCAGGGTGATCAAAAGAAAAGGAAAAATAATAATAAAGATAACGGTCAATGTCAGCTTGGTACTCTACCCATCCGCTATCCCACAAAAACTCAATCACAAAGACGACACACAAAATAAAACAAAAAACACCCATCGGCTGTGGTACCCTATACTCTTACTTGTCCAATCAGTCGGTCAAGCTTTCCCTTAGTGTCCGGTCAGCTCTTTGCCGAACACTCCCCGAGCAGAGGAAGCCTTCAGCAATCTTAGTCCAAACCGAACCAAGCCTTTGGTCAAGTCTTCAGCTCGGCAAATATTCAGGCCAGGAGTTCTCAGGTAAACTCTGGACCCTTCGGTTCACCGTATCATTTTTTGTTCGGCAAGTCTTTCAAAGGACTTAGCCGCACTAAAGGACGGCCCATTATCCTCCTTTTAACTCCTGCCGACGTATCCCAGAAACCTTTATCCAGTTCGGCAATAACACTAAGTGCTCGACACTCAGCTTTGATGAGACCAGTCATCCCTTTTGCCCTACGGATGAGCCATTTTCAGTTCGGATAACCTGTTCAGACCATTCCCGCACACGACTGATCCTCCCTAGGCCAACTGCCGACGTACCGCACTGCCGGAGCACAAGTGCTTGGCAAAAAGGACGGTCCACCTATAAGCCTTCGCTTCTTAGCTCGTCTACATCTTCAGTAGTTCGGGCAGTTAATCCTAAGACCATATTAATGCCTTACCGACAATTTCGACCAGTCCTAGTACCGAAGCCCCTTGTTCTGCACTGCCAGAGTTGCCTGTCCCTTCGGCAGCTCGGCAGAGGGACGGCCCGTCATTAGAAGCCTTAGCTTCTTGAGCTCGACTACGGGCAAATGATGATGAAAAGCCTACGGGCAGGATTCTAAGTGCAAAGACGCTAGTACCGCTCGGTGTGAGCGATGCCATTGGGACAAGTGGGAGATTCCCGGTGATGCCACTAGGGCAAGTGCGAGATTCCCGGTGATGTCTCGGGGGCAGGTTTGAGTTCCCCGAAGAAGACACCAAATGCAAGTTATTACCACAAAGAAAGGAAAAGTAACAATCATACTAACGTATTGATCTGTTTTACGATTTACTATTGTTAATCCATGAAACATGTGAAATGTTATATATTGATTCTCCCTAGCTTTGGCTTATGCGTTTTTCTAAAACCCCTTTCAGGTAATCTCGAGGAGTAACTTTGGAGCAATTTAGTTGTCTTACTATTTTCCTTTCCTTTTGATGTAAAGGCTTTGAGCCTCCCCTATTGTAATCAACCAAGTATTTAGTGAAAAACTATGCACTATTCTGGATTGTTATTTCGCTTCCGCACTCTGTTATTGTTGAATGGTTTCTTCAACTCTTTTATCTTAGGCCTTTGCGAGCTTGCTCGTTGGCCGGTCATGGACTCATCCCGAGATTGGGACGGGTCGTGACAGAAGTGGTATCAGAGCACAAGTTGATGAATTCCAGAAAACAATCCATAACTAGAAAAGTGAGGCACACACGTATTAACCACGAGATCATTAGAAGTATAGAAATATCTTATAGTGTAAAATTTTTGTAGACATGTCTATTAGCAGTGGCAGCGATTACGCCAGCAGTGACTTCTCCGACAGCGACTCAGAGAATAACCACGACATAGCCCTACCTCCTGCAGCACCCAAAGAGGAAGAGGGAGAGATATTCGTCATCGGTGAAGCCATCCAGGATCAAGCGCATGCTGATTCCACGACAATCACATCAGACCTCATAGCCCGAGTGGCAGTGGGTTTTGAGGATAGAGCAGAAGGAGAAGTGAGAGCTTCGATCAACTACCATTTGCGACTGTTGGGACGAGCTTGCAAGGTGGCCATGACATCCATTGAGAATTGGGAATTCGAACACCTGATGGAAGGAGCAAGGCATCGCATTCTGCACGGCCACAATGATGAAATTCAACCAGAGGATGCTATAGAAGAAGAACCCATGGAATGGCACGAGAAAGGATTGGACATCGACCAAGGAGGAGACCCCGATGAAGAAGAAGAGGAGGATCCGGACGAAAATGAAGAAGAAGAAGATATCGACATTGATCGCGAGGAATGGGTCTATCCGCCCTGTGAGTGGCCGAGCGACTTGGATAACTAGTAGCCTTAGTATCTTATTATTGTCCGAAGTATTTTGTTGTGTGCCCGGTCACACTCATGCGTCTACATTCCTAAAAGCATATTTTGTAGCATGTTAGTAAGAAAATCTCACCCCTTATTTCTAACTATGAATTTCTTCATATATCAGAATGGTTAATACCCGTACCAATGGTCAAGGGAGTCACCAGATCACCGAGCTCCGAGACATGATACGAACACTAGCGGGAGACGTACAAGCACAACAAGAAACCATCGAGCAAATGCGCCAACAGCCTACGAACGAATCTCGAGAAAATGAAGCAACCAACCCTACTCAACAAATCAACAATGTGGCAGCTGTAAAAGAATTCCTTAAGCTCAAACCTCTGACATTCTTAGGAGGCATGGACCCGATCAAGGCAAATGAATGGATTGCTGAAATAGAGAAGAACTTCCGACTCCTTCGATGCTCGGACTTGCAGAAAGTCGAGATAGGAGCATATCTTCTCGTAGGAGAAGCAAATCGCTGGTGGAATCTGAAAAGCATTGCCGAACCCAATATGACTTGGGTAAGATTCCTGGAAAATTCCCGAGACAAGTTCATGCCCCGCGCAATGCAGAATGCGAAGCGTCTAGAGTTTGAAAATCTGAAGCAACGAGGCACTATGACGGTAGCAGACTATGAAGCCGAGTTTACAAACCTTGCTGTCTATGCACCATACTTGGTGGCTAGTGATGAGATGAAGGCCCGAAAATTAGAAAAAGGTCTCAAGCATGAGATTCGGAAGATCGTCCGCCCTTTTCAACTACCGACATACGCTGAGGTTCTGGACAGATCCATTCTGGTGGAGCAGGACGTAGATGAATCAAGACGCTTCAACGAAAGGAAGATGAGCCAAAATCAGGGAGGACCCGGTCACTTCAAGAGAGGCAACTTTGGAAGAAACCAACCAAGGAACCCAAGACCACACTTAGGAGGATAGAGACCACCTTGTCCCAAATGTGAAAAGAATTATGGAGGAGAATGCTGGGATAAGGGACCACTCAAATGTTTCAGATGCGGCAAGGAGGGACATTTCAAGAACAACTGTCCGGACACAGCCACCGGAGCTAATGCTGTACACATTGGAGGCCAAAGGACCAACACCGACAATCAGGGAAACCGAAACTAGAGGCAAGGAAGAGCTTTCGCGCTTGTCCCAGGTGATCCCAGGAACGACGAAGGAATCATGGCAGGTAGAATTTATGTCTACAACCTCCCTACTTATGCATTATTCGATTCAGGATCCACACATTCGTTTATCTCTATATCCCACACTAATGAAATACCAAAGAGTCCCAAACCATTAGACTTGGATCTATTGGTGTCCCAACCAATAAGTAAAGGAGTTTTATGCTCAATGGTTTTTCGAAACTATGAAGCTCATATCGGAGGAGTGTCAGCACTTGTAGACTTAATACCCTTATCTATGGCCCATTTTGACGTAATAATCGGCATGGACTGGCTATCTAAGTTCAATGCGAAAATCGATTGTGCGGCAAAACTCATCACCTTTGAAGCATCAAGAGGAGAAGAGTCCAGACTCCAGGGAGAGAAGATCTCCTCACCACCTTGTTTTATTTTCGTATCGAAGGATCGACAACTTTTGCAGAAAGGTTGTCACGGATACTTGTGTAGTATCTCTGCAACTCCAGCGAATCAGCCCTCAGTTAACGACATCCCTACGGTCCGAGATTTTCCCGACGTATTTCTAGAAGAACTGTCAGGAATGCCTGTTGATCGAGAAATCGATTTCTCTATCGATATTATACCCGGAGCTCAACCAATCTCGAAGGCACCCTACAAAATGGCACCAGCAGAGCTAAAAGAATTGAAGACGCAGCTACAAGACTTAGTAGACAAGAATTTCATCCGGTTTAGCTCATCGCCATGGGGAGCACCAGTCTTGTTCGTGAAAAAGAAAGATGGGACTATGCGTCTATGCATCGACTACCGGGAGCTGAACAAAATCACCATCAAGAACAAATACCCGTTGCCACGGATTGACGACTTGTTCGACCAACTTCAAGGAGCCCAAGATTTTCAAAAATCGATCTCCGTTCTAGCTACCATTAGCTGAATGTCAGAGCAGAAGACATTGAGAAGACTACTTTCCGTACGAGATATGGCCATTACGAATTTTCAGTTATGCCATTCGGAGTTACTAACGCACCCGCAGCATTCATGGACCTCATGAATAGAATCTTCGCCAACCACCTCGATGACTTCATAATAGTGTTCATCGATGATATCCTCATCTACTCTAAAGACAAGGAACAACACGCCATCCATCTAGCAACCGTACTCCAAATCCTGCGAGAAAATAGACTCTATGCGAAATTCAACAAATGCGAGTTTTGGCTCGAGAGCATCCATTTTCTCGGGCACATCATCAACAGAGAAGGAATTTCAGTAGATCCCCAGAAGATAGAAACCATTTCCAATTGGCCCGCACCCACCTCAGTAGCAGAAGACCGCAGTTTTCTAGGACTCGCCGGCTATTACCGATGCTTTGTCAAAGATTTCTCAAAAATCGCCGTACCAATGACACAACTCACTCGGAAGGGAGAACCTTACATCTGGACCAAAGAACGTGACGAATGCTTCTAGGAATTGAATAGAAGATTGACTACAGCACCTGTATTGACGCTACCCAATGGAGAAAAAGGCTTTGCAGTCTACAGCGACGCTTCACTCAGAGGACTAGGATGCGTTTTGATGCAAGAAGGAAGGGTCATTGCCTATGCCTCACGACAACTAAAGCCACACGAGAAGAATTACCCCACTCACGACCTAGAGCTTGCAGCGGTGATTTTCGCACTAAAGATTTGGCGACACTACCTGTATGGTATCACCTGCGATATTTTCACTGACCACAAGAGCCTGAAGTACATCTTCACCCAGAAGGAACTAAACCTCAGGCAACGACAATGGTTTTAACTCATGAAGGACTACGACCTGAACATCCAGTATCATCCCGGGAAGGCCAACGTAGTAGCAGATGCACTCAGTAGGAAGGGACACCCCTATTTAGCTCATCTTTTAACAATCACGATTGACCCAATCAACATAGAAGAGACCAAAGCACTCCAGCAGAACGATCCCAAGTTGCGGAAAATTTTCGAAGACGCCAAGAGCAATCTTGGTGGAGAATTCACCATTCATAATGACCTACTCAAGTTTCGCAACCGCATATGCATCCCCAGTCAAGAAGAAGTCAAAAGGAAGATCATGGATGACAACCACAGATCAAGATTCGCGATTCACCCTGGACGAACAAAAATTTATCAAGACCTGAAGAAATCCTATTGGTGGATGGGAATGAAACAAGATGTTGCAAATTACGTCAACCGATGCCTCTAGTGACAACAAGTGAAAGCTATTCGACAAAAGCCAGCAGGACTACTCCAGCCGTTACCAATTTCAAAATGGAAGTGGAAAGATATCGCGATGGATTATGTGATAGGATTTCCACGATAAGGGAACAATGCAATCTGGGTTATCGTCGACTGATTAACCAAATCAGCCCACTTCATACCCATCAAGAACACATACTCAATGGACCAGATGGCCGCCACCTATGTTCGAGAAATCATCCGACTACATGGAACACCTATGTTTGAAAAGCA
>NMUG010002213.1:0-16368 GCA_002855965.1 Monotropa hypopitys | reverse complement strand
AGGGTTTAAGGATGTCCGATTACTATTTCCAGAGACGTGTTATGGTTTGCATGCCATTTAGAGAGAGAAGGGTGGTTCCGGACCACCGATTCACTGTTTAGGTCCATTCTAGAGAGGGAAGGGGTGGTTCGGGGCTTGCATGTCCAAACCACCCGTTAGAGAGAGTGTGGTAGTTCCGGGCCTCCGGTTCAGTGTTTAGGGTCGTTCTAGAGAGGGAACGGTTAGTTCGGGGCTTGCATGTCGGTTGCGATTTGGTTTGAGGGTTCATGTTTGTTGCCTTAGGGTTTCCAGAGACGTATTAGGAGTTGCTTGTAGCTTTCGTACGTGGGAGGGTGTCCCAATTGCGCGTTATCGCTTTTTCGCGTCTAACAGACAAAATGTCCGGAGTTTTTGAGACATTCTACAACCGACATGCAAGCCCCGAACCACTCTTTCCCTCTCTAGAATGCCCCTAAACACTAAACCGGAGGCCCAGAACCATTCCACTCTCTCTCTAAAATTCGTGCAAACCCTAACCCCTAATACGTCTCTGGAAACCCTAAACCAACAAACCTAAACTCTCAAACCAATCCGCAACTGATATGCCAGCCCCGAACCACTCGTTCCCTTTCTAGAAAGTCACTAAACAAAATCAAGTTCACAACCAATCCGCAACTGAACCCTCAAACTGACATGCAAACCCTCCCATGTACGAAAGCTACATGCAACCTGTTTCCTAATCCGCAACCGACATACAAGCCTCAAACCATTCCACCCTCAAAGCTGCATTCAACCCCTAATACGTCTCTAGAAACCCTAAACCAATAAACTTGAACCCTCAAACTAATCCGCAACTAAGATGCAAGCCCAGAACCACGTATTCTCTTTCTAGAATGCTCATAAACACTGAACCGGAGGCCCAGAACCACCGTACTCTCTCTAAAAGCCGTGCTAATCCTAACACATCTCTGGAAACACTAATCGGACATCCCTAAACCCTCTTTCTAAAATCTTACTCTCATCCGATCTCGTAAACTCTGTACATTCTATTTGTTAGACGCGCAAAAGCGATAACGCATAATTGGGACACCCACCCACGTACGAAAGCTACATGCAACCCGTAATAGGTCTCTGGAAACCCTAAACCAAAAAACTTGAACCCTCAAATCAATCCGCAACTGACATGCAAGCCCCGAACCACCCGTTCCCTTTCTAGAACGCCCTAAACCCTCTCTCTTTTAGAGAGAGAGAGTGGGGTGGTTCTGGGCCTCCGGTTCAGTGTTTAGAGGCGTTCTAGAGAGGAAACGGGTGGTTCGGGGCTTGCATGTCAGTTGCGAATTGGTGAGGGTTTAGGTTTATTCGTTTAGGGTTTCGAGAGACGTATTAGGGGTTGTATGAGGGTGTCCCAATTGCACGTTATCGCTTTTGCGCATCTAACAAACAAAATATCCAGAGTTTACGAGATCGGATGAGAGTGAGATTTTAGAGAGAGGGTTAAAGGTTTAAGGATGTCCGATTAGTGTTTCCAGAGACGTGTTACGATTTGCACGGCTTTTAGAGAGAGAGTACGGCGGTTCTGGGCCTCCGGTTCAGTGTTTATAGGCATTTTAGAGAGAGAATGAGTGGTTCTCGGCTTGCATCTCGGTTTGAGGGTTCAAGTTTATTGGTTTAGGATTTCCTAAAACGTATTAGGGGTTGCATGTAGTTTTGAGGGGGGGTTTGAGGCTTGCATGTGAGTTGCGGATTAGGGGACGGGTTGCATGTAGCTTTCGTACATGGGAGGATTTGCATGTTAGTTTGAGGGTTCAGTTGCGGATTGGTTGTGAACTTGATTTTGTTTTGCGGTTTTCTAGAAAAGGAACGGGTGGTTCGGGACTTGCATATCAGTTGCGGATTGATTTGAGAGTTTAGGTTTGTTGGTTTAGGGTTTCTAGAGACGTATTAGGGGTTGCATGTAGCTTTCGTACGGGGGAGGGTGTCCCAATTGCGCATTATCGCTTTTGCACGTCTAACAGATAGAAGGTCTGAAGTTTACGAGATCGGATGAGAGTGAGATTTTATAAAGAGGGTTTGGGGTTTAGGGATGTCCGATTAGTGGTTCCAAAAACGTGTTAAGGTTTGCACGGATTTTAGAGAGAGTGGCGTGGTTCCGGGCATCCGGTTAAGTGTTTAGGGGCGTTCTAGAGAGGGAACAGGTGGTTCGGGGCTTGCATGTCGGTTGTGGATTGGTTTGAGGGTTCAAGTTTATTGGTTTAGGATATCTAGAGACGTATTAAGAGTTGCATGTAGCTTTCGTACGCATGAGGGTGTCCCAATTGCGCGTTATCGCTTTTGCGCGTCTAACAGACAGAATATCCAGAGTTTACGAGATCGGATGGGAGTGAGATTTTAGAGAGAGGGTTTAGGGTTTAAGGATGTCCGATTAGTGTTTCCAAAGACGTGTTAGGGTTTGCACGACGTTTAGATAGAGTGGGATCGTTCCGGGCCACCGATTCAGTGTTTAAGGGCATTCTAGAGAGAGAACGGGTAGTTCGAGACTTGCATGTCCAAACCACCCGTTAGAGAGGGTGGGGTAGTTCCGAGCCTCCGATTCAGTGTTTAGAGCCATTCTAGAGAGGGAACGGTTAGTTCGGGGCTTGCATGTCGGTTGTGGTTTGGTTTGAGGGTTCATGTTTGTTGGTTTAGGATTTCCAGAGACGTATTAGGGGTTGCATGTAACTTTCGTACGTAGGAGGGTGTCCCAATTGTGCGTTATCGCTTTTGCGCGTCTAACAGACAGAATGTCCGGAGTTTACGAGATCGGATGAGAGTGAGATTTTAGAGAGAGTGTTTAGGGTTTATGGATGTCCGATTAGTATTTTCAAAGACGTGTTAGGGTTTGCACGACTTTTAGAGAGAGTGGGGTGGTTCCGGGCTTCCGGTTTAGTGTTTGAGGTCATTTTAGAGAGGGAACGGGTGGTTCGAAGCATGCATGTCGATTGCGGATTGGTTTGAGAGTTCAGATTTGTTGGTTTAGGGTTTCCAGAGACGTATTAGGAGTTACACGTAGATTTTGTACGTGGGAGGGTGTTCCAATTGCGCGTTACCGCATTTGCGCGTCTAACAGAAAAAATGTCCGGAGTTTATGAGATCGGATGGGAGTGAGATTTTAGAGAGAGGGTTTAGGGTTTAAGGATGTCCAATTAGTGTTTTTAGAGGCGTGCACGGCTTTAGAGAGTGTGGGGTGGTTTCGGGCCTCCGGTTCAGTGTTTAGGGGGATTCTAGAGAGGGAACGGACGGTTCGGGGCTTGCATGTCAGTTGTAGATTGGCTTTAGGGTTCAGGTTTGTTAGTTTAGGGTTTCCAAAGACGTACTAGGGGTTAGGGTTTGCATGACTTTTAGAGAGAGGGGTGGTTCCGGAACTCCGGCTTAGTGTTTAGGGGCGTTTTAGAGAACGAAAGAGTGGTTCGGGTCTTGCATATCGATTGTGGAATGTCTCGTAAACTCCGTACATTCTGTCTGTTAGATGCGCAAAAGGGATAACGCGTAATTGGGACACCATCCCACGTACAAAAGCAACATGCAACCCCTAATACGTCTCTAGAAACCCTAAACCAAACCGCAACCGACATGCAAGCCCCGAACTAAACGTTCCATCTCTAGAACGGACCTAAACACCGAACCGGAGGCCCGGAATTACGCCACTCTCTCTAACGGGTGGTTTGGACATGCAAGCCCCGAACCACCCATTTCCTATCTAGAACGCCCCTAAACACTGAACTGGTGGCCCGGAACCACCCCACTCTCTCTCTAAAAGCGTGCAAACCCTAACACGTCTCTGGAATCACTAATCGGACATCCTTAAACCCCAAACCCTCTCTCTAAAATCTCATTCTCATCTGGTCTCGTAAACTTCGGACATTCTATCTGTTAGACGCGCAAAAACGATAACGCGTAATTGGGACACCCTCTCACGTACGAAAGCTACATGCAACCCCTAATACGTCTCTAGAAACCCTAAACCAACAAACCTAAACTCTCAAACCAATCTGCAACTGATATGCAAGCCCCGAACCACTCGTTCCCTTTCTAGAAAGCCGCTAAACACTGAAGCGGAGGCCCAGAACCACCCCAATCTTTCTCTAAAATAGATAGGGTTTAGGGCGTTCTAGAAAGAGAACGGGTGGTTCGGGGCTTGTATGTCGATTGCGGATTGGTTTGAGGGTTTAGGTTTGTTGGTTTAGGGTTTACAAAGTCATATTAGGGGTTGCATGTAGCTTTCGTACGTGGGAGGGTGTCCCAATTGCGCGTTATCGTTTTTGCGCGTCTAACAGATAGAATGTCCGAAGTTTACGAAAATCAGATGAGAATGAGATTTTAGAGAGAGGGTTTGGAGTTTAAGGATGTCCGATTAGTGATTCCAGAGACGTGTTAGGGTTTGAACAGCTTTTAGAGAGAGACTGGGGTGGTTCCGGGCCACCAGTTCAGTGTTTAGGGGCGTTCTAGAGAGGAAATGGGTGGTTCGGGGCTTGCATGTCCAAACCACCCGTTCTAGAGAGTGGGGTGGTTCCGGGCTTCTGGTTTAGTGTTTAGGGTCATTCTAGAGAGGGAACGGGTGGTTCGGAGCATACATGTCGGTTGCGGATTGGTTTGAGAGTTCAGGTTTGTTGGTTCATGGTTTCTAGAGACGTATTAGGGGTTACACGTAGCTTTTGTACGTGGTAGGGTGTTCCAATTGCGCGTTATCGCTTTTACGCGTCTAATAGACAGAAGGTCTGGAGTTTACGAGATCGGATGGGAGTGAGATTTTAGAGAGAGCGTTTAGGGTTTAAGGATGTCTGATTAATGTTTTTAGAGACGTTTTAGGGTTTGCACGGCTTTTAGAGAAAGAGTGGGGTGGTTCCGGGCCTCCGGTTCAGTGTTTAGGGGGATTCTAGAGAGGGAACGAGTGGTTCGGGGCTTGCATGTCAGTTGCGGATTAGTTTGAGTTGTAGATTGGCTTGAGGGTTCAGGTTTGTTGGTTTAGGGTTTCCAAAGACATATTATGGGTTAGAGTTTGCACGACTTTTAAAGAGAGAGTGGGGTGGTTCCGGGCCTCCAGTTTAGTGTTTAGGGGCATTCTAGAGAGAAAACGGGCGGTTCGGGGCTTGCATGCCAGTTGCAGATTGGTTTGAGTTGTAGATTGGCTTGAGGGTTCAGTTTTGTTGGTTTAGGGTTTCCAAAGACGTACTAGAGGTTAGGGTTTGCAGAACTTTTAGAAAGAGAGAGTGGGTGGTTCCGGGCCTCCGGTTTAGTGTTTAGAAGCGTTCTAGAGAGGGAAAGAGTGGTTCGGGGCTTGCATATCGGTTGTGGAATGTCACGTAAACTCCGTACATTCTGTCTGTTAGACGCGCAAAAGCGATAACGCGCAATTGAGAAACCCCCCCACGTACAAAAGCAACATGCAACCCCTAATACGTCTCTAGAAACCCTAAACCAACAAACATGAACCCTCAAACCAAACCGCAACCGACATGCAAGCCCCGAACTAACTGTTCCATCTCTAGAACGGACCTAAACACCGAACTGGAGGCCCGGAATTACGCCACTCTCTCTAACGGGTGGTTTGGACATGCAAGCTCCGAACCCCCATTTCCTCTCTAGAACGCCCCTAAACACTAAACTGGTGGCCCGGAACCACCTCACTCTCTCTCTAAAAGCCGTGCAAACCCTAACACGTCTCTGGAATCACTAATCGGACATCCTTAAACCCCAAACCCTCTCTTTAAAATCTCATTCTCATCTGATCTCGTAAACTTCGGACATTCTATCTGTTAGACGCGCAAAAACGATAACGCGTAATTGGGACACCCTCTCACGTACGAAAGCTACATGCAACCCCTAATACGTCTCTAGAAACCCTAAACCAACAAACCTAATCTCTCAAACCAATTTGCAACTGATATGCAAGCCCCGAACCACTCGTTCCCTTTCTAGAAAGCCGCTAAACACTGAAGCGGAGGCCCAGAACCACCCCACTCTTTCTCCAAAAGAGAGGGAGGGTTTAGGGCGTTCTAGAAAGCGAACGGGTGGTTCGGGCTTGCATATCGGTTGCGGATTAGTTTGAGGGTTCAGGTTTATTGGTTTAGGGTTTCCAGAGACATATTAGGGGTTGCATGTAGCTTTCGTACGTGGAGGGTGTCCCAATTGCGCGTTATCACTTTTGCGCGTCTAACAAACAGAATGTATGGAGTTTACGAGATCGGATGAGAGTGAGATTTTAGAGAAAGGGTTTAGGGTTTATGGATGTCCGATTAGTATTTCCAGAGACGTGTTAGGGTTTGCACGACTTTTAGAGAGAGTGGGGTGGTTCCGGGCTTCTGGTTTAGTGTTTAGGGTCATTCTAGAGAGGGAACGGGTGGTTCGGAGCATGCATGTCGGTTGCGGATTGGTTTGAGGGTTCAGGTTTGTTGGTTTAGGGTTTCCAGAGACGTATTAGGGGTTACACGTAGCTTTTGTACGTGGGAGGGTGTTCCAATTGCGCGTTATCGATTTTGCGCGTCTAACAGACAGAATGTCCAGAGTTTACGAGATCGGATGGGAGTGAGATTTTAGAGAGAGGGTTTAGGGTTTAAGGATGTCTGATTAGTGTTTTTAGAGGCGTGCACGGCTTTTAGAGAGAGTGTGGGGTGGTTCCGGGCCTCGGATTCAGTGTTTAGGGGAATTCTAGAGAGGGAATGGGCGGTTCGGGGCTTGCATGTCAGTTGTAGATTGGTTTGAGTTGTAGATTGGCTTGAGGGTTCAGGTTTGTTGGTTTAGGGTTTCCAAAGACGTACTATGGGTTAGGGTTTGCACGACTTTTAGAGAGAGAGAGTGGGTGGTTCCGGGCCTCCGGTTTAGTGTTTAGAAGCGTTCTAGAGAGGGAAAGAGTGGTTCGGGGCTTGCATATCGGTTGTGGAATGTCACGTAAACTCTGTACATTCTGTCTGTTAGATGCACAAAAGAGATAACGCGCAATTGGGACACCCTCCCACGTACAAAAGCAACATGGAACCCCTAATACGTCTCTGGAAACCCTAAACCAACAAACATGAACCCTCAAACCAAACCGCAACCGACATGCAAGCCCCGAACTAACCGTTCCATCTCTAGAACGGACCTAAACACTGAACCGGAGGCCCGGAAGTACGTCACTCTCTCTAACGGGTGGTTCGGGGCTTGCATGTCCAAACCGCCCGTTAGAGAGAGTGGGGTAGTTCCGGGCCTCCGATTTAGTATTTGGGGTTATTCTAGAGAGGGAACGGTTAGTTCGGGGCTTGCATTTTGGTTGCAGTTTGGTTTGAGGGTTCATGTTTGTTGGCTTAGGATTTCTAGAAACGTATTAGGAGTTGCATGTAGCTTTCGTATGTGGGAGGGTGTCCCAATTGTGCGTTATCGCTTTTGTGCGTCTAACAGACAGAATGTCCGGAGTTTTTGAGACATTCTGCAACCGACATGCAAGCCCCGAACCACTCTTTCCCTCTCTAGAACACACCTAAACAAACCGGAGGCCCGGAACCACCCCACTCTCTCTCTAAAAGTCGTGCAAATCCTAACACCTAATACGTCTATGCAAACTCTAAACTAACAAATCTGAACCCTCAACAAATCTGAACCCTCAAGCCAATCTACAACTCAAAACAATCCGCTACTGACATGCAAGCCCCGAAACACCCGTTTCCTCTCTAGAATTCCCCTAAACACTGAACGGGAGGCCCGGAACCACCCCACTCTCTTTATAAAAGTCATGCAAACCCTAACACGTCTCTGAAAACACTAATCGGACATCCTTAAACCCTAAACCCTCTCTCTAAAATCTCACTCCCATCTGATCTCGTAAACTTCAGACATTCTCTCTATTAAACGCGCAAAAGCGATAACACGCAATTGGGATACCCTCCCACGTACGAAAGCTACATGCAACCCCTAATACGTCTCTAAAAACCCTAAACCAACAAACCTAAACTCTCAAACTAATCCACAACTGATATGCAAGCCCCGAACCACTTGTTTCCTTTCTAGAAAGCCGCTAAACACTGAAGCGGAGGCCCATAACCACCCCACTCTCTCTCTAAAAGAGATAGGGTTTAGGGCGTTCTAGAAAGGGAATGGGTGGTTCGGGGCTTGCATGTCGGTTGCGGATTGGTTTGAGGGTTCAGGTTTGTTGGTTTAGGGTTTCAGAGACATATTAGGGGTTGCATGTAGCTTTCGTACGTGGGCGGGTGTCCCAATTGCGCGTTATCGCTTTTGGCGTCTAACAAACAGAATGTACGGAGTTTACGAGATCGGATGAGAATGAGATTTTAGAGAGAGTGTTTAGAGTTTATGGATGTCCGATTAGTATTTCCAAAGACGTGTTAGGGTTTGCACGACTTTTAGAGAGAGTGGGGTGGTTCCGGGCTTCCGGTTTAGTGTTTGAGGTCATTCTAGAGAGGGAACGAGTGGTTCGGAACATGCATGTCGATTGCGGATTGGTTTGAGAGTTCAGGATTGTTGGTTTAGGGTTTCCAGAGACGTATTAGGAGTTACACGTAGCTTTTGTACGTGGTCTAACAGAAAAAATGTCCGGAGTTTATGAGATCGGATGGGAGTGAGATTTTAGAGAGAGGGTTTAGGGTTTAAGGATGTCCGATTAGTGTTTTTAGAGGCGTGCACGGCTTTTAGAGAGAGTGGGGTGGTTTCGGGCCTCCGGTTCAGTGTTTAGGGGGATTCTAGAGAGGGAACGGACGGTTTGGGGCTTGCATGTCAGTTGTAGATTGGCTTTAGGGTTCAGGTTTGTTGGTTTAGGGTTTCCAAAGACGTACTAGGGGTTAGGGTTTGCATGACTTTTAGAGAGATGGGTGGTTCCGAAACTCCGGCTTAGTGTTTAGGGGCGTTCTAGAGAGGGAAAGAGTGGTTCGGGGCTTGCATATCGATTGTGGAATGTCTCGTAAACTCCGTACATTCTGTCTGTTAGATGCGCAAAAGCGATAACGCGCAATTGGGACACCATCCCACGTACAAAAGCAACATGCAATCCCTAGTACGTCTCTAGAAACCCTAAACCAACAAACATGAACCCTTAAACCAAACCGCAACCGACATGCAAGCCCCGAACTAACCGTTCCATCTCTAGAACGGACCTAAACACCGAACCGGAGGCCCGGAATTACGCCACTCTCTCTAACGGGTGGTTTGGACATGCAAGCCCCGAACCACCCATTTCCTCTCTAGAACGCCCCTAAACACTGAACTGGTGGCCCGGAACCACCCCACTCTCTCTCTAAAAGCGTGCAAACTCTAACACGTCTCTAGAATCACTAATCGGACATCCTTCAACCCCAAACCCTCTCTTTAAAATCTCACTCATCCGATCTCGTAAACTTCGGACATTCTATCTGTTAGACGCGCAAAAACGATAACGCGTAATTGGGACACCCTCTCACGTACGAAAGCTACATGCAACCTATAATACGTCTCTAGAAACCCTAAACCAACAAACCTAAACTCTCAAACCAATCTGCAACTGATATGCAAGCCCCGAACCACTCGTTCCCTTTCTGGAAAGCCGTTAAACACTGAAGCGGAGGCCCAGAACCACCCCAATCTTTCTCTAAAAGAGATAGGGTTTAGGGTGTTCTAGAAAGAGAACGGGTGGTTCGGGGCTTGTATGTCGATTGCGGATTGGTTTGAGGGTTTAGATTTGTTGGTTTAGGGTTTACAAAGACATATTAGGGGTTGCATGTAGCTTTCGTACGTGGGAGGGTGTCCCAATTACGCGTTATCGTTTTTGCGCGTCTAACAGATAGAATGTCCGAAGTTTACGAAAATCAGATGAGAATGAGATTTTAGAGAGAGGGTTTGGGGTTTAAGGATGTCCGATTAGTGATTCCAGAGACGTGTTAGGGTTTGCACGGCTTTTAGAGAGAGACTGGGGTGGTTCCGGACCACCAGTTCAGTGTTTAGTGGGGTTCTAGAGAGGAAATGGGTGGTTCAGGGCTTGCATGTCCAAACCACCCGTTCTAGAGAGAGTGGGGTGGTTCCGGGCTTCTGGTTTAGTGTTTAGGGTCATTCTAGAGAGGGAACGGGTGGTTCGGAGCATGCATGTCGGTTGCGGATTGGTTTGAAAGTTCAGATTTGTTGGTTCAGGGTTTCTAGAGACGTATTAGGGGTTAAACGTAGCTTTTGTACGTGATAGGGTGTTCCAATTGCGCGTTATCGCTTTTACGCGTCTAACAGACAGAACGTCTGGAGTTTACGAGATCGGATGGGAGTGAGATTTTAGAGAGAGCGTTTAGGGTTTAAGGATGTCTGATTAATGTTTTTAGAGACGTTTTAGGGTTTGCACGGCTTTTAGAGAAAGAGTGGGGTGGTTCCGGGCCTCCGGTTCAGTGTTTAGGGGGATTCTAGAGAGGGAACGAGTGGTTCGGGGCTTGCATGTCAGTTGCAGATTAATTTGAGTTGTAGATTGGCTTGAGGGTTCAGGTTTGTTGGTTTAGGGTTTCCAAAGACATATTAGGGGTTAGGGTTTGCACGACTTTTAAAGAGAGAGTGGGGTGGTTCTGGGCCTCCGGTTTAGTGTTTAGGGGCATTCTAGAGAGGGAACGGGCGATTCGGGGCTTGCATGCCAGTTGCAGATTGGTTAGAGTTGTAGATTGGCTTGAGGGTTCAGTTTTGTTGGTTTAGGGTTTCCAAAGACGTACTAGAGGTTAGGGTTTGCACGACTTTTAGAAAGAGAGAGTGGGTGGTTCCGGGCCTCCGGTTTAGTGTTTAGAAGCGTTCTAGAGAGGGAAAGAGTGGTTCGGGGCTTGCATATCGGTTGTGGAATGTCACGTAAACTCCGTACATTCTCTCTGTTAGAAGCGCAAAAGCGATAACGCGCAATTGAGAAACCCCCCCACGTACAAAAGCAACATGCAACCCCTAATACGTCTCTAGAAACCCTAAACCAACAAACATGAACCCTCAAACCAAACCGCAACCGACATGCAAGCCCCGAACCACCCATTTCCTCTCTAGAACGCCCCTAAACACTAAACTGGTGGCCCGGAACCACCCCACTCTCTCTCTAAAAGCCGTGCAAACCCTAACACGTCTCTGGAATCACTAATCGGGCATCCTTAAACCCCAAACCCTCTCTCTAAAATCTCATTCTCATCTGATCTCGTAAACTTCGGACATTCTATCTGTTAGAGGCGCAAAAACGATAACGCGTAATTGGGACACCCTCTCACGTACGAAAGCTACATGCAACCCCTAATACGTCTCTAGAAACCCTAAACCAACAAACCTAATCTCTCAAACCAATTTGCAACTGATATGCAAGCCCCGAACCACTCGTTGCCTTTCTAGAAAGCCGCTAAACACTGAAGCGGAGGCCCAGAACCACCCCACTCTTTCTCTAAAAGAGAGGGTTTAGGGCGTTCTAGAAAGAGAACGGGTGGTTCGGGGTTTGCATATCGGTTGCGGATTAGTTTGAGGGTTCAGGTTTGTTGGTTTAGGGTTTCCAGAGACATATTAGGGGTTGCATGTAGCTTTCGTACGTGGAGGGTGTCCCAATTGCGCGTTATCACTTTTGCGCGTCTAACAAACAGAATGTATGGAGTTTACGAGATCGGATGAGAGTGAGATTTTAGAGAAAGGGTTTAGGGTTTATGGATATCCGATTAGTATTTCCAGAAACGTGTTAGGGTTTGCACGACTTTTAGAGAGAGTGGGGTGGTTCCAGGCTTCTGGTTTAGTGTTTAAGGTCATTCTAAAGAGGGAACGAGTGGTTCGGAGCATGCATGTCGATTGCGGATTGGTTTGAGGGTTCAGGTTTGTTGGTTTAGGGTTTCCAGAGACGTATTAGGGGTTACACGTAGCTTTTGTACGTGGGAGGGTGTTCCAATTGCGCGTTATCGCTTTTGCGCGTCTAACAGACAGAATGTCCAGAGTTTACGAGATCGGATGGGAGTGAGATTTTAGAGAGAGGGTTTAGGGTTTAAGGATGTCCGATTAGTGTTTTTAGAGGCGTGCACGGCTTTTAGAGAGAGTGTGGGGTGGTTCCGGGCCTCCGATTCAGTGTTTAGGAGAATTTAGAGAGGGAATGGGCGGTTCGGGGCTTGCATGTCAGTTGCAGATTGGTTTGAGTTGTAGATTGGCTTGAGGGTTCAGGTTTATTGGTTTAGGGTTTCCAAAGACGTACTATGGGTTAGGGTTTGCACGACTTTTACAGAGATAGGGGTGGTTCCGGGACTCCGGCTTAGTGTTTAGGGGCGTTCTAGAGAGGGAAAGAGTGGTTCGGGGCTTGCATATCGGTTGTGGAATGTCTCGTAAATTCCGTACATTCTGTCTGTTAGATGCGCAATTGGGACACCCTCCCACGTACAAAAGCAACATGCAACCCCTAATACGTCTCTGGAAACCCTAAACCAACAAACATGAACCCTCAAACCAAACCGCAACCGATATGCAAGCCCTGAACTAACCGTTCTATCTCTAGAACGGACCTAAACACTGAACTGGAGGCCCAAAACTACGCCACTCTCTCTAATGGGTGGTTTGGACATGCAAGCCCCAAACCACCCGTTCCCTTTCTAGAATGCCCCTAAACACTGAACCGGTGGCCCAAAACCACCTCACTCTCTCTAAAAGTCGTGCAAACCCTAACACGTCTCTGTAAACACTAATTGGACATCCTTAAACCCTAAACCCTCTCTCTAAAATCTCACTCCCATTCGATCTCGTAAACTCTGGATATTTTGTCTGTTAGACGCGCAAAAGCGATAACGCGCAATTGGGACACCCTCACACGTACGAAAGCTACATGCAACCCTTAATACGTCTCTAGAAACCATAAACCAATAAACTTAAACCCTCAAACCAATCCACAACCGATATGCAAGTCCCGAACCACCCCACACTCTCTCTAGAACGCCCCTAAAACCCTAACACGTCTCTAGTATCACTAATCGGACATCCTTAAACCCTCAAACCCTCTCTTTAAAATCTGACTCTCATTCGATCTCATAAACTTCGAACATTCTATCTGTTAGACGCGCAAAAACGATAACGCGCAATTGGAACACCCTCCCCCGTACGAAAGCTACATGCAACCTCTAATACGTCTCTAGAAACCCTAAACCAACAAACCTAAACTCTCAAACCAATCTGCAACTGATATGCAAGCCCCGAACCACCCGTTCCCTTTCTAGAAAGTCGCTAAACACTAAACCAAAGGCCCAGAACCACCCCACTCTCTCTCTCTAAAAGAGATAGGGTTTAGGGCATTCTAGAAAGGGAACGGGTGGTTCGGGGCTTGCATATCGGTAGCAGATTGGTTTGAGTGTTCAGGTTTGTTGGTTTAGGGTTTCTAGAGACATATTAGGGTTTGCATGTAGCTTCCGTACGTGGGAGGGTGTCCCAATTGCGCGTTATCGCTTTTGCGCGTCTAACAGACAGAATGTCCGGAATTTACGAGATCGGATGAGAGTGAGATTTTAGAGAGAGGGTTTAGGATTTAGGGATGTCCGATTAGTATTTCCATAGACGTGTTAGGGTTTGCACGACTTTTAGAAAGAGTGTGGGGTGGTTCCGGGCTTCCGGTTTAGTGTTTAGGGTCATTCTAAAGAGGGAACAGGTGGTTCAGAGCTTGCATGTCAATTGCGGATTGGTTTGAGGGTAAAGGTTTGTTGGTTTAGTGTTTCCAGAGACGTATTAGGGGTTGCATGTAGCTTTTGTATGTGGGAGGGTGTTCCAATTGCGCGTTATCTCTTTTGCGCGTCTAACAGATAAAATGTTCAGAGTTTACGAGATCGGATGGGAGTGAGATTTCAGAGAGAGGGTTTAGGGGTTAAGGATGTCCGATTAGTGTTTTCAGAGACGTGTTAGGGTTTGCACAGCTTTTAGAGAGAGTGTGGGGTGGTTCCGGGCCTCTGGTTCAGTGTTTAGGGGCATTCTAGAAAGGGGACGGGTGGTTCGGAGCTTGCATGTCAGTTGCGGATTGGTTTGAGTTGTAGATTGACTTGAGAGTTCAGGTTTGTTGGTTTAGGGTTTCCAGAGACGTATTAGGGGTTAGGGTTTGCACGACTTTTAGAGAGTGTGTGAGGTGGTTCGGGGCCTCCGGTTTAGTGTTTAGGGGCGTTCTAGAGAGGGAAAGAGTGGTTCGGGGCTTCAAGGCAAGAAGACAAGAGCTCTATATAGACTAGATGGGAGCGCTGTCAGATAATGAGCAAGACGGTCGCGCAGATGCACAGGAAACAAGCACAGGGTTGATCGCAGGACTCATAGTGATCCCCAGACACAGACAATTGGTTCTACCAGTGTGCAAGAGCTCCAAAAAGTTCATGATGTTGCTCAGACTAGTGAAATCGGAGATTGCTTAGCACCTATGAAAAAACGGTTTACTTTTGCTCCTAACGTGATCTTTGTGGCATCTCGTTGGGGGGTGCTGGCATCCCAGTAAGAAGGTGCATGGGTTCGAGTTTGGGTCGTTTCATGGTTGGTTAGAGGGGTGATTTGTTGGTTTTCCTCCCAAGCATTTTGATTTTTCCTCACCCATGTTTTCGTTTCTCGCGTCATCTCCCTTTATATTGTACTTAAAAATTTGTGTGTTGTGGAGATACAAAATAGAGACTGTGAGTGTGAGGGAGCGGCAATGGTGTGGGAGGTGTGAGAGTGAGTTTGAGATTTTGTTCTCCTCCTCCACCAGAGGTTTTTTGTTTTGTATTTAAGTTGATAATACAAATCATTTTTCCTCGTATATGTGTAATGTTCTAAAAGACGCTATGCAGACGGTCGAGAGGGACCTAGTGCCTAAGGGCCTAGGTGGGAGCCTAGGCGGAGGTCTAGGCACGGCCTAGTTGGAGGCCTAGTCGGATGTCTAGCCAGTACATCTCAAATCAAACTTCTTAGTCATTCTGGCACCGCGCTAGGTGTGTGCGGATTGGTATGTGAGATTTTGGTTGTCGGGACCTTCTCCCGGTGGCATTGTGATTGTTTGGGGAAATTTGGATGGCACTGTTGTTGCGTGACCAACACTTGTAGTTACTCCTCTCTTGTATCGGTTGGATTGTTGCGATTTTGTTCAGAAATCAATTTCGGGATTGTTTCGTGCGTTCGTGGCAGTGTAGTCGTTGTAAATGTCCTTGTGGTGGTTGAAAATCGATTCTTTACTTTCATTCTGGAAATCATGTTGAAAAATCGGTGTATCCTTGGCGTGTCGGCGTGTCCGTAGCGTATCCTTGGCGTGTCGGCGTATCCGTGTCGTGTCCCTCCGTATCCTTGATGTTTCGGCGTGATTCCGTCCCTTCGGCATGTCCGTATCATGTTGTGATGTATCCGTGAGTTTTGTAGAAATTTTCTGAGAATTATCCTCGCGGTTTGACTCTCGGTACTTCACTCTCGCTTTGGCAATTCATGCTTTCTTGTTCGGGCAATGTGTAATCTTGTAGGAAGCGTGTGAATTCCTCTTTTTCCTAAAATTTTTGCATTTCTTTTTTATCATCGTGCGTAATTTCAGTTTTTCCTTTCCACAAATCGCCTTTTGGGATGTTCGTTGGGCTTGTTTGCGATTGAGGAGGTTATCTAAGCTTCGTTTTGGAGCGTTCTTGAGAAGAAGTGGAAAGTGTGTTGTTAACTCCTCGTGGCATCTTCCTTGTGTGGTTGTTTGTAGTGTGAACTCATTCGTTCGCCGTTGCTCCGTGACCTCCGTCTTAGAAATTTCAAGGAAGAAATTTTTTGTAAGGAGGGTAGTTTGTCACACTCCGGAAAATTTAAATATTTTCCATCCGTTCTGAAAATTTAATAAATCGAACTTCAGAATTTATTTCCTTTTTCTTCAAGATTAGTCAATTTTCGAAAGTTCAAATCCTCAGGTCGTTGGAATTGTGTCATTTCACGTAAGTTCGTGATATTAGAAATACTCTCCGTAGGATGCATTTTGGTTTCAAAGTGTTCGAATAAGCCCGGGAATTGTAACTCGTAGAAATGATTGTGGGCTTAAGGAAAGCTCGGGAGTGACCTCAGAATGTTTGTTCGGTGTCTAGAAGTTCGAGGAAGTGTTCGGGATTGCGTTGGGAAGGTTCGGGATCGATTCGGTGACGTTTCGGTGCTTCAGCACCTTTCCCGTCCGGATGGGAGTGTAGGAGTTCCAGACGGAGCAACCAAATTTTCGATCTGAAGGTGCTTGCACGGTTCATCCGGACCAAGTGAGGGTTTCGTCCGGATGGGATATGGTTCGTCCGGACGGGGACGTGTTCGTCCGGATGGGGAGGTCTGGCAGAATGTTTAAGTTGTGAGATTTATCTTATTTTGGCCTAACCTAACTCATTCTCACTCTCTCTCTATCTTTCAAAATACTCTCAACATAAACTCACATCTCTCCCTTCTCTCTTCTCCAACCCTCAAACCATTTGGATTCAACTCTTCCCA
>NMUG010002212.1:0-16371 GCA_002855965.1 Monotropa hypopitys | reverse complement strand
TCTCCAATTTTGGGGTTGTTACATGCAATCTCCAGAAAAGCACCAGAATGACTTACTCAGTCTTCCAGAAGAACACTCTATAAAGGCCAGGACCAAGGGAATGCTAAAGAGCCATTTTCTGGTAAAATAAGGAAGCCAAATGTCACACTCGTCCCATTATAATAAATCAGTTTAATTATTAATATTAAGAATTGAATTATATTTTTGATTTAAAGAGTTGGAGATGATAATTTTTATAAGGAAGGATTATATGTGCTTAAATACGTATAAGGGATCATTTAGTGATTCTTATGATTATACAGGGTGCCTAGGTGTATTAGAGGCATGCCATAATTGTTTTAAGGTTTATAGATGGGGGGGTATAATTGTCTTTTGGGATAAAAATCTAAATTAAGGGGGTAGAGTTGCCTATTTCATTTGGTGTATGTGTGCTTGAGAGGGAGATAAGGGAGAGAGGAGGAGAGATTGAAGAACCCTTGAAGATTTCTTGGAAAAGTGAATGGGGATCCTCTTCAACTTGGAATAGCAACATAGTAAGTGATCTTTCCTTTTAGTTTCATGTTTTAATTCCATCAAATGAGTTGTAAATCTAGGGTTTTGTGTATTTTTGGATTTTAGAGATTTTGGAGAAATAATCCTTGATTAAGGATTTTATTGGTGTTTAGAGACCTTGAAATTGAAGTATGTTGACCTTAGGATAGTGTGGGAGATTAAGGGATGTGAAGTTTTACGATTTTGGGAGTCTAGATTGAGTTTGGATTGATTTAGAGAAGAGGGGTTCGAGAAATTGCCATTAGAACACCATTCTATTCAGGAACCGGTATGAAGACCAGCACACGACCAGTATGCCGGTCGGCATACCGGTGCCTTATCAGTCCTTGCAAATTTCCCCCGGCAGGTTTGTTTCTTTCCTTGGTGTGCAAAATTGTACTAACCGGTATGCCGAACGGTATACCGGTAGGTATACCAGTTTTTGTCAAATTTGGGCAGTAGGTTTTGCCTTAACAAAGTTGAGAACATTTGTACTAACTGGCATGCCAGGCGGTATACCAGCACCATACCGGTACCATACCGGTTAGCCTATTTGAAAGGAATTGTTTGAGTTTTGTTTTGGGTCTTGAGGTAGACACCCTTAGGCTTATATTGGGCCATGTTTTGAGGACCTTAGCAAACCTTAGAAGTGTTTTGGTTTTATTGGAAGTGAGTCATTCATGCTTTAGCCTTTGAAGGTTAAGACTTAGTCTTGGAGGTCATTAGTATTTGAGTTTGACCTTAGAGAGCCTTGAGGATGTCTTAAGTCCATTTGTAATGATTGGTCTCTTTTAAGTAATTCAGTACATTGTGTGGGTTTTAATCCACTTGAATTTATATTAGGTACATCCTTTCTTCCAAGGCTTGTGGAAGAGGCTACTTCATACTTTGTCAGTACCGAGTGAGTTTGTGTTAGATATGTATTCCATTTATTCATATGTGAACTTTATACATGGTTCAAATGGGTTAATCCTTAATTATGAAAAGTATTTGAATTAAGTTAAGGGACTTAAATGGTTGATGTACTTGGTTGTGCAAAATACATAGAAGGCATATGATTCCTTGGGTGATCACCTAAATATTTAAGTATGGTAAGATCATCAACATATTGGAAATCAATGTATAACATGTATGCTTCCTCAAATGACATGTATGAAATAACTAAGGAAATAAATATTAGAGTAGCGCAGTGGAAGCATGATGGACCCATGTAGGGTTAATTAATTGCTATGACCCTTATGCATATGAGTTACGCTACCTATTGGTTGATGGTTAGAAGTGTGTGGCCTTATTGGGCATTGTTAATTTAATAAGAACTTCTGAGTAGGACTATATTGTGTATGAGTCCATGTATAATGGGAAGTGTATCCCTAGATATGTATTGATATTATATATGGCACTTGTGTATGTGCTAAGCTGGCCAGTATAGGCAGATTAAGTGTTCACTTATAAGTTGACCAGTGTGGAAAGTTTGGCATGATTGCCAATAGGCATGTCTAACCTAAGGTGGCCAGTGTTGGCAGTTCGGCATTAATGCCAAGAGGCTTGTGTATAGCCTAAGGTTGCCAGTGTGGGCAGAAATAATAATAAACATCAAATATAGCCATGTGGACTGGCCTTCGGGCAATTGGAAATCATGTGAACAATATATGGTAAATGTCAATGAATAAAGTATAAACCCACTGGACTGGCCTTCGGGCAAGAGATAAACCATTGTACTATTGGGTGTGTGTTCTCCCTAGAATGATAAAGTATATCTATCACTTATGGGAATGTAAGTAATTAGGAATATGAACAGTCAATGTGCCATCAAGGATTATGTATTGTAAATGGTATAGCGTTGAGGTATGTTGCGAATAAGCGATTATCATAGTAATAATCATGCTTGATGAAAGAAATAATGTTATTATGTAAAGGATAGTACAATGTGTTAATGTGTCCCATGTAAATTCTTAGAGGTAAATGACTAGTCGTAGAGGGAAATTCATATCCTTCGTGCCTTGACTGTATTTGGACACACTTACGTGATAGACGTTGAGATAGGTATGGACAGTCCCTCAGAGTTATCCCCCTCCTTGGGCATAGAGTAGTAAAAATATGAATAAAGAAATTATTGTTTAATTACCGTTGAAATCAAGAACTGAATAATATGGAAATCTTAAAGAACAAATGAAGCATAATTATGCAAGACTTGAGAAATAAAATAAGTATGTACCACTGTTATTTAAATGCTTATGTTAGTTCTCGTTATGCTTTTAATTTCAGTAATCTTATCATGTTGATTCATCTCTTGTTATTCATATATTTAGATGTCATATCTAACAAACTCTGGATTTCCTTACTTGTGTCTTTCTTTTCTTTTGGCATGAAAATCCAGGTTGTGGAGACTTGAGATTTGGGTCCACTACAGTCAGGCTTGGAGCAGTGTTAGCCCCTTTCAGTGGGCTTGGAAGTTTATAGCAGGTGGTTGTGCTGGCTAATTTTGATAGTTTTTTGTTATGGTTAGTTGTGTAGCCTGTTATCGAGCATCATACCTCTGCTATCGAGCATCATACCTCCGCTCGAGCACCACACATCAAGTTCGAGTGACACACATCAAGTTCGAGTGAAAAGGGAAGAAATTAGACGAGACTTGTACCTGGCATCGAGCGAAGAGCACCAGCTCGAGCAACATAAAGTTCACTCGAGCGACTTTAAGTCTGCCCGAGCAGAATCAGGTGGCTGCACAAAGAAATTTTAGGATTTTCTCTATTTTTTACGGGATATATAAAAACAGAAGGGACTTTCTCACTTAGGCATTCTCTCACAGAGAAGTTCATGCATAGACTCATAGGAGGGGACGACTAGACTCTCACACAGCTTCACAGAGGGTGGAACACAGTGACGATTGGGGGAGATTTTCCACAAAACCAAAGAGGAAAAAGAAAAAAATGGGATTCATTTTGTTCGAGCACGAGTTCATGGCATTCAACGGTAGCCGTATGGAGATCATTATCACCATGTCCGGCTAAATCTTTTGGCTAAGGGTAACGAGAATGTTAATCTGATTGGTATAATTATGTTGGTAGATTGTTTTGTATTCGCATGATTGTACATTATTGCAATTATTCTTTGAATATTTGAATGTGTTAATTCTTTTGATTAATCATGTTCATGACTTATGCTCTTTGTTATTTTGCGATAGTTTCCGATATAAGCGATACATGATGGATTGTTCCGTTGATTAAATTCAATGAGACAATCCATGCTATGTTGATATAGTTTATACGGAGTATGAATCTCAGTTATCATTTGTATGACATCTGTTCTTCATTGTTTGAGATAGTCTTTGAGATAGACGATACAATGTTAGAGGGGTCGTGCCCTTAATTAAATTCAGTGAAATGACCCGCGCTATATCGATATAGTCTATATGGAGCATGAATCTTGATTATTATTTGGATATCATAATCGAATGCAATTCTATCTATCGTTATAATCATGCTATGAAAATTAACTGAATCGAAACCCTACCTGCATTTTCTCTACTGTTCTCAAATTCCAATTTCCATTAGTTTCCTAAATAGTTTTATTCATAAATTGTTATTTCCTTAGTTGTTTTCTAAATCAATCCATTAATCAAAATCAAATCTTTTCAAATAATTTAATTAGTGTCCTCTTCTAACTAGTAGTTATTTCAATTCCTAAAATTCGATTTCTCTTGTTCCTTAAGTTAAATTAAGAAAGTCATTTAATTATTTAGTTCATTTTCTTTAAATTTTTATTAACTTAGTTTTTATTTTGAATTAAATTAAACTAAGTAATTAAGAAAATACAATAACTTAGCTTTTATTTTCCCGTGGATCGAATCTGAACTTATCACTTCACTAGTGTTAATTTCTTGATTATAAATATTATTTTTGGTGTGCAAATGATAGCATCAAATTTTGGCATTGTTGTCGGGGATATAAAACACGGTTGCATATTTTCATTTTTAATCTTAGTTTAATTTAGAATTATTTGTTTATTTTTAACATTTTGCAAGTATTATTTTAGTTCATAGTTGTTAGATATTATTCTATTATTTATTTGTACCTCTTTTACATCGACATCGATCACAATCACCTTCATGATCTACTAAAATTGACCCGGACCTAGATCGAATATTAAAATCAATTTTAGACTCGGCAAAATCTAAACGAAAACAAAAATCCACAGTCGAAGATCAAATAGATTCACCAATGGCTCAAAATAATTTTTATAATAATTGACCCCGTCATTCACTAGTTGAAGGAAATCCACAGAACATTAGGCCACGTTCTCCTCTAGTAGAATATTTTACACCTACGAATTATGAATCTCCTTCATGTATAGTGTTACCAGTTGTAGCTGTCGCTCAATATGAAATTAAACCCGCTATGCTGTAGCTTTTACCAAGTTTTACGGGTTATCTAATGAAGATCCTTATGCTCACTTAATTCAATTTATGGAAGCTAGTCAAACCGTTCGCATTCGTGATTTTAACCATGATACCCTTAAAATAATTTTATTCTCATTCTCCTTAAAGGACAAATCCAAGCATCGGTTCGATTCCCTGCCATCAAATTCAATAACTAGTTGGACCCAACTCCAACAAGAATTTCTGAAGAAATACTTTTCTATTGGCAAAACAGACCGCTATCGGCAAGAAATCACAAGTTTTACCCAATTAGATAGTGAGCATTTCCATGAATCATGGGAGCGATTTAATGAGCTCCTTCGAAAATGTCCACATCACGTTGTCCATCGATGGTAATTGATTCAATCTTTTTATGATGGACTGCTAGAACCACATCATCAAATAGTAGATTCCTCATGTGGAGGAAATTTCTTATTAAAAAATGAGGATGAGGCATGGACGTTTTTTTGAAAATTTGAGTGAAAACTCACAACATCGTGCCTCTTCACTTCGTAACACCCATTCTACCACTGCGAGTACATCTAGACCTCATGGGATGTATGAGATTCATCTCACCAATGGCCTTACTACCCAAGTCACCTCTTTGACTCGAAAATTAAGCAAGCTAATTAATATTGGTCATAACCCAATTTCTATGATACAATCATCTCCGAGTCCATCACATTAACAAGAGGCATGCGGAATATGTGCTAGTCTTATGCACTATATTACGGACTGCCCTTCTACACCTCAATATCCTGAACTCGTGCAAGAGCATGTTAATACTATGCAAGGATTCCCCAGACCATCCAACAATGATCCTTACTCTAATACTTATAATCCCAGCTCGCGGAACCATCCTAATTTTTCTTGGAAATCACAGAATCGAGGTGGGTTTCCGTCACAACCACCAAGGCCCAATTACTCAAATACATATAATCAAGGGGCCTATTCTCAACAAGCACAATCTCATCAACCAGCACTACCACCACCTCCTCCTCAAACTCAACATTCTTTATAATTTGAGGAGACGGTACTTAAATCTCTCCAAGGGATGGAATCTATAACACAGCTAGTCCATTCCCACACCCAATCGATATCATGGCTAGAGACCCAAATTGGTCAAATAGCCAACACTCTAAATCGGAGAGAAGATGGTAGACTTCATAGTCAACCCGTTAATAATCAAAAGGGCCAATATCAAATTGACCAACCGCATGCTCCACATGATTATCAAGAGCAAGCTCAAGCAGTTGTGACTCTTTGCAATGGCCGAAAAATTGAGACTCTTCCACCAAGGGCTACTCTATCTTCGTCTTCTAAATCCAAAGCAAAAGAACCAACAATTGAAGAAGAAGAAGCTTCACCTCTTATGCCCGAAAAATCCACATCACTTCCTATGATTACACTTGGGGTGACACATGTCCCATTTCCTGCAGCGCTTACGACACCTTTGCCATATTCTAAAAAGGCTGCAGTAATAGAGGACGTGATTGAAACTTTTAAACAGGTAAAAATCAATCTACCCTTCTTGGAAGCTATACCCCAAGTACCCTCATATGCTAAAATTTTGAAAGACCTATGTACTCAGAAAAGAAAAACTCGTACTAACGTTACACAAAAGGTCTTACTCACTAAGGGAGTATCTTCTGTTTTCCACATATCTACTGCACCCAAATTCCCCGATCGAGGCATCCCTACAATTTCTTGCATCATTGGCAATCATTTGATAGAAAGGGCACTGTTGGATCTTGGGGCAAGTGTCAACCTTATGCCGTATTCTATATATGAGCAATTTGGGTTAGGGGAATTAAAACTGACTAGCATTACTCTCTAATTAGATGACTGATGAGTTCGGATTCCTAGAGGTATCATTGAGGATGTCTTGGTCTCGGTTGACCAGTTCCTTTTCCGTGCAGACTTTATTATTTTAGATACTGAACCTGACCAACAATTATCTCATTCCACAACAGTAATCCTCGGTCGACCTTTCTTGGCCACGACCAATGAAAATATTCATATTAGGACGGGAGTCATGGATGTTTCTTTCGGAAACTTGAATGTTAAATTAAATATTTATAATTCATCCAGGCAACTCCCTATAGACGAGGATTGTTTTTCTATTGATATTGTCACGGATGTAGTTGAGAAAGCTTTACTGTATATCGTCTCAAAGGATCCACTAGTGGTTTGTCTGGCTCATTATGGCAATGAGGAGTATGATATTGAGCATACCATGCCATAGGCTAACCTTATTTTAAATAACACATCTCCGATATGGAAATCCAAATTTGAATTATTATCGATACTATCTCATGAGCCGTCTATTCCTTCTATAGAAGCTCCGCCGACACTTGAGCTAAAGCCTTTACCGGCTACACTTAAATACATTTTTAGGGCCATATGATACTCTCCCTGTCATCATATCATCGAATCTCATGATTTTACAGGAGAGTCAACTAATAAAAGTTCTTAACCGGCACAAGGGTGCCATTAGATGGTCAGTTTCTGATTTAAAAGGCATTGATCCCTCCGTTTGCATGCATCGCCCATACTGTGAATAAGATGCCAAGCCTTCACAAAAAATGTAATAGAGGATCAATCCTAATATCAGGGAAGTGGTGATGAAGGAAATAGTGAAACGTTTAGATGCCGGAATCATATATCCTATTTTTTTTACAGTAAATGGGTCAATCCCAAATCTGGCATTACTGTCATTAAAAATAAAAAGAAAGAACTCGTCCAAATCAGACCACCATGGGGTGGCAAGTATGTATAGATTATAGAAAGTTAAACTCCATGACTAGGAAGGATCATTTTCCTCTACCATTCATCGATCAAATATTAGAGAGGTTATCGGACTGAAGTTATTATTGTTTTCTCAATGGTTATTCGGGATATAATCAAGTGCCCGTAAATCCTTCTGATCCATAAAAAACTACTTTCACATGTTCATTTGGTATCTTTGCATATCGCCGGATGCCTTTTGGGTTATGCAATGCCCCTGCCACATTTCAAAGGTGTATGATTGTGATTTTATCTGATATTGTGGAAAATTTTCTTGAAGTATTTATGGATGATTTTTCTATATTTGAACATCTTTTGAAAATTATTTAGAGAATTTAAAAAAAGTTATAAAATGTTGTCATAAAACAAATCTGATATTAAGTTGGGAGAAAAGTCACTTCATGGTCCATGAAGGGATCGTGTTGGGATATATTGTATCTCATCGGGGGATTGAAGTAGATAAGGCCAAAGTCAATCTCATATCAAAACTTCCTCTCCCTACATCTATTAAACAAATTCGATCATTCTTGAGGCATGCTGGATTTTATCGTCGTTTTATTAAGGACTTTAGCAAAATTTCTAAACTGCTATATGATCTTTTAGCTAAAGATGCTCCTTTTATTTTTGATACAGCATGCATGAATGCTTTTGCTGCACTACGCAATGCACTATCTTCTGTCCCAATTATGCAATCACCCATTTGGTCTCTTCCATTCGAAATAATGTGTGATGCCTCTAATTATACTGTTGGGGCAGTCCTAAATCAAAGGGTGGATAAGGTTCCCCATGTAATTTACTACGCAAGTAAAACACTTTCTGATGCTCAATTAAATTACACTACTACAGAAAAAGAGTTATTTACTGTAGTATTTGCTCTTAAAAAATTTTGTTCGTACCTCTTAGGATCAAAGGTTATTGTGTACTCAAATCATGCAGCCTTATGATATTTATTATCTAAAAAGGAGACAAAACCTAGACTGATACAACGGATACTATTACTACAAGAATTTGATTTCGAGATTAAAGATAAAAAGGGTTGTGAAAATTCTGTTTCTAATTATCTGTCCCATATTATTGTAGATTGTTCCCAGGATTCATTACATTTACATGACTCATTTCCTGATAAACAACTTCTTATGGTCACATCGAACCCTTCCCCATGGTATGCCTATATTGTAAATTACCATGCGACTGGTGTTATCCCATCCCATTGGTCCAAAAAGACAAGGACCGATTCTTTTCACAAATTGGTCATTATTTTTGGGAAGACCCTATTCTATTTAAATATTGCTCAGACCAAGTCATTCATCGCTGTGTCCCAAAATGTAAAAAACGTAGTATTTTGACTTTTTGTCATACTCTAGCATATGGGGGACATTTTAGCACTAAAAAAACATCAGCTAAAGTTTTACAGAGTGGATTTTATTGGTCTAATCTTTTAAGGATGTATATGAATTTTGTAAAGCATGCCTGCGATGCTAGAAGGTGGGCAGTATTTCACATCGTGATATGATGCCTATGTCCCCAATTCTCATAGTAGAATTTTTTGATGTTTGGGGCATAGATTTTATTGGACCATTCCCTCATCCATGGGTAATGAATATATCTTGTTGGCCATAGACTATGTGTCAAAATGAATAGAAGCTATAGCCACACGCACAAATGATCATAAAGTTGTAGTTAAGTTTCTACAAAAAAATATTTTTAGTCGATTTGGCCATCCAATTGCAATCATCTGTGATAAGGATACCCATTTCCTAAACTGATACTTTGTGGCCTTAGTCAAGAAATATTTTATCACTCATAAAGTAACAACTCTGTACCACCCTCAAACGAGTGGTCAAGTCGAAGTTTCCAACATGGAAATTAAGACTATTCTTGAAAAGACTGTGAGACCTGACCAGAACGACTGGTCCTTGTGATTGGATGATGCTCTATGGGCTCCAATAGGCATGTCTCCTTATCGATTAGTGTATGGTAAGACATGCCACTTGCCCGTCGAATTAGAACATAGAGCCATATGGGCCATTAAGAATTTCAACTTTGATATGACCACTATCGGGTCTAGTCGACGTCTTCAAATGAACGAACTTGATGAACTTCGTAATGATGCTTATAAAAGTTCGAAAATTTATAAAGAACGAACCAAAGCATTTCATGATAAACACATTCACCGAAAATCTTTTGATTCTGGTCAACAAGTTTGGCTATTCAACTCTCGTCTCAAACTATTCCCTGGAAAACTCAAATCAAGATGGGATGGACCATATACCATAACCCAAGTTTTTTCCCATAAAGCAGTAGAGATTCGTAACCCATGAGATGGCCATATTTATAAAGTAAATGGCCAACGTTTGAAATTATACATTGATGGAGCTAATCAAATACAAAAAGTGGAATCCATAACACTAACATACCCCATTTACCATGACTAATGAATGCTTGCATCATGTCTGACCGAAGACTTAAAACTTAGCGCTTTTGAGAGGCAACCCAAAATTTTATATGTTTATTGTCTTTTCAGTTTATTTTATCTTTTGTATTTTGTTGGAGGCTAACATTTGTAGGTTGTCCAATTCAAGTTGGTAGATGTTCATCTTCATAATCTATTGTGCTGCTATGTTTCTCCCATACGAGGTTATATCTTCCTTTATCTCTTACTTATGTCCTATTCTTTTAGCATCCATGCATTCAATGAGGACATTGAATCGTTCAAATTGGGAGATGTCTCACTTTCGTTCTAACTTTTTGTTCTCACTTTTGTAGTTTAATTTTTTTACATAAAATTGTTGAATCTTGTTGCTTGAAAATAGTTAACTTTATCTGCATGCTTAGTAAATTTGATTGAACATCGTACATGATTACTACTTGGCTATCTTGTGACATGTTAGTTTCTTTTCCTAACTTCTTAATAGAGTAGTTCATGGCACGTTTTTCTTTGCACATCATAGTTCATGCTTGGCTACAATATCTTAATTCTCGTTTGATGAGTAAAAAGCATGGTAAGTGTCTTTTAAGGCTGGACTAGTGGAGACTTTCACCTATGTGAGTATTAGAGCCATATGTTCTCTTGGAGTGATGATTACACAAATTCTTAATTCTTATCTTGTTGTTCAATCTCGTTATTCTTGTAGTTAGGTGTTGAAATACGCCACATGTTACTTCTTTGTACTTATGCATGGTGTTCTGAAAAGCTTTATTTGAAGAAACAATGAGAAATGGTGGGAAATATGTTATTGATGATGATCATACTCATGCTCGTGCAAAAATCAAAAGCAAAAGAAGATTGAATGAAAAATAAAAAGAAACAACAAGATCTTGGCATCTATTTTATGGCAAGCTATCTCATTATGCTCATTATGATCAATTATGCTTATTGGATGGGTTGATGTCATTGGTGGATTAGTGTAAGGGGAAGAAAGAAAAAGAAGTAGATGCGAGAAAGAATCGACAAAGGCGCAACATTTTATTTGCCTTATTCTATATATCGCAGAGTTTTTATCAAGCACAAATATGTCTAAACCTAGCCTCAAACATCATCCTTACCTAATGTTATAACCAAAATTAAAGTCATATTTGATCTTAAGGGCATTATGATGTAAAAATAAAATAAAATAGAAGGGCATGTTTTCAACACTTGGTAATTCCATTCATGATATTGTAGTTCCACTTTATAAAGCTTCCTTTCGTGTCTTTATGTGCGGAAATTTTGCTTTCTTTACATAACTTTAACCCGCATATGCTTGAGAGTATATATATTTATATGCGCCATGTTTCAAGAGATCATTTCTGAGTGTATACGTAGTAAGCCTTGAAGTCGAGGCTCGAACTAGAGGGGACACTTGAGTTGTGATTTGCTTTGATGTTGAGAATTATGGATGTTGTAGCCAATTTACACTTATACGCAAGTAATTGTGCCATGCATGCCCTTTATGAGATGTTAGCACTATAACTGCATAAGTTACTTGATATCTTTGTAGTAAACTTGTGAGCATGCTTAAGAAATAGAATTATAATTGTAGATTTTAGTTTGCTATAATCTTAGCATATAGATTCAACACATTTTGTAGGTGGTCGTTGATGAAAACCCTCACGAGACCATAACTCGTCCTCTCGGGGCCTCCTGGGGGTTTAAAGGAAATATCCCTTGTTAATTGCAATTCTATTAATTTATCGTTGTCCTATTTTTATTTGTTTTGCTCAGGACTAGCAAAGTGTAAGTTGGGAGATGTGATAAGTGCGGAAACACACCTATTTACACCCTCTAACTATGAATTTTAATAGCCCGATTTATTGTTATTTAATAGTATTTGTTGGAATTTCATACATTCACAGGATTAAAGGATTAATGCTACAAATCAATCAAATAAGAGCCTGAGTCCTAAAAAGTGGAAGGAAATATTCAGAAAAATAAAAATAAGAAAATGGATCAAATCAGACAAATCCGCTTGAGCGATAGTTGAACGACAAAATGTTAAAGCATAATGTTAGTCATCTGACCTTCTTGTATCTATGGTAAACCACACTTGGTTTTCCGGTAATTTAGCTATCTAGGATAGACAGTCCAATGTTTCACTTTTGTATTCCCGGTAAACCATACTTGGTTTCCCGGTAATATAGTCCTCTTGGTTAGTCTGTTCAATACTTTATTTCTGCATTTCCGGTAAATCATGTCTGGTCTTACGGTATTAAAGACTATCTGTTCAGTTGGTTTATTGTATCATTAGTGTATTCCTGGTAAAACACATTTAGTTTTCCAGAAATACACATTGTTTTATTAGTCTAGTTAGTGTTGTTGTCTTTGGTCTATCCTTTGATCCTCGATATGTTCTATTGCCTATATATAGGCTTAGTCTTGTACTCTGAGTTTATGGAAAAAATATTATGTTCATCAATAAAAATGTTCTCTTTATTTCATTTGTTGATATGGTATAAGAGCATCATTAAGACTAATCGTCTTGCTCAAGATCCTAACCAAGAATCAAGAATTCAAGAAGATGACAAATTCAACCATGGCGTCTGAGTTCCTTCCACAATCTTTGACATTCCTTATAACAAATTTCCAGAGTTTCATCACTATCAAATTAGATTCTATCAACTACTTTGCTTGGAAGACTCAAGTTGAAGTAGCTTTGTATGCTAACTCATTGTCTGCTCTGATTGATCAGTCCTATGATATACCTATTGTCGAGATTGAATATATCTCAGGGAATAAAATTCCTAATCATGATCATCAAAAGTGGGAAATAGAAGATAAGATGTTACTCTCCTGGCTCATTGCTACTCTTTCCCCATCTGTTCTTCCTAATATCACAGGATGTCACCATGTTCTTGAATTCTGGCATAAACTTAAAGAGAAATTCGATTCTCTGTCAAGAACTCATGTCATGGACTTAAAAAGAAAGTTGTATTTAATCAAGAAATCTACAGGAATGGAAGAATATCTGGAAAAAGTTAAGGGATTATTACAAAAGCTTGAAGCATCTGGGTCACACATTGAAGATGAGGATGTTATTTTTCATGTCCTTAATGATTTTCCTGAAGAAAATTTTCGTACCTTCAAACAAGCTGTTAGAACAAGAAGTGAGAAAAAACCCCTGACTTTCAATGCCCTCTGCTCTTTGTTAATGACTGAAGAATTATGTCAAGAAAACACTGAAACTCACTCTTCTTATGTCTCAATCCATCTCTGGTCATCAGATTAACCATGATGTCAATAAGAACTCTACTGCTTCTTATCAACCTCCTATGAAACCTGAATATCAAACCTCTCAGTTCTTGATTCAACCTAATTAAGACAGACCTAATACTCCTTACCATGGTCATAATAACCATGGAGGGAACATGAGGTATAAGGGAAACAACTATAGAGATAATACTAGAAAATCCAATCCTTGCCAAATCTGTAGAAAAACTAGTCATCTTGTGGATAAATGTTGGTTTAGACAAAACCTTGATTATAAACCTCCATCTCATAATTTCAACAGCACAAATAATCCAAGTTCTTTCAGACCTCAAGTATTCATGATCAACACTGATGGATCTTACATGGCCCCTCAATACTCTATGAATACAACACATCAGAATAGGATTAACCCAACCTACTATCCTCCTAACTATATCTCTCAAGGTCAAGGTAACACAAATGTTGATGCTGCTATAAATGTTCAAAGTTCACCTTGGTATCTTGACTCAGGTGGCACTGCCCATGTCACTAATAATGCTGGTAATATATACTTACCTACTCAAAACCATAATAACAATGTAATGGTGGGCAATGGTCAGTTTGTTTCTGTATCCAACACATGTAATTGTTTTATTTCCCTCCCATATCATGATTTTTATCTCAAAAATATACTGCATGTTCCTACAATCTCTCACAATCTACTATCTGTATTTCAGTTTGCATCTGATAATCATTGTAGGATTATATTTGATCCTTTTGGCTATGTTATTCAGGAACTGAGTACCAACAAAGTTCTTCACAAAGGTCCTTTCCAGCAGGGTCTATATCCCCTTCTTCCTTTTTTTTTGAGAAGAACCATCCTTCAATATGTGTGTTCACTGTTACATCTAATGATGAACTATGGCATAGAAGACTTGGACATCCTAACACTGACATGATGAAGCACCTAATATCTAAATACAACCTACCTACTTCTTCTAATTTTAGCTGTGCAAATTGTTATGCTTGTAACAAAGGAAAAAGTCACAGATTACCTTTTCACAATTTAGTGTATAAGACCTATGCTCCTTTTGATTTAATTCATAATGATGTATGGTGTTCTTCTCCTATAGCTTCTTTCTCTGGTTATAAATACTATCTCCTTCTCATTGATGACTTCACCAGATATAGTTGGCTATTTCCTTTACATTTTAAAAGTGAAGTTCACACTAAAATAAGTGCATTCAGACAATTTGTGTCAAATCAATTTAAGTCCTCTATCAATATCATTAGATCTGACTGTGGTGGCGAATTCTGGAATAAACTTATGACTCAACTGTTTATCACTTTTGGAATTATTCAAGAAACCACTTGCCCTTACACTTCTCAACAGAATGGTCTAGTTGAAAGAAAACATGGTCACATAATTGAAACTATCATAACTCTTCTATAACAAGTCAACATGCCTATCAAATTCTGGCTAGAGGCCATCACTATATCTATGTATCTATTTAATATACTTACTCACTCCTCTTTAAACTTTGAAGTTCCTTATTAAAAATTCTATGAGAAAAGTCCTGAATATCACATGTTAAGACCTTTCGGTTGTTGCTGATTTCCCTATCTAAGGCCCTACTCTTCAAATAAACTTGATCCTAGGTCTAAAACATGTATCCTTCTTGGTTATTCACCTGGCACTAAAGGATTTAGATGCTTAGAGCCCCTTACTCGAATAATATATGTATCTAGACATGTTAAATTTATTGAACATGATTTTCCTTATCAAACTCTAATACAAACTTCATCATGTACTACAAATAGTAAATCTACTAATTTTGATTCCCCCTCGTCTTTCATCATTCCAAATAACTCCTTTCCTATTTCACCTAATTTTAATCAACCTCCTAACTTTACTATAACTAATACTGATACTCCTACTCCTTCAATACCAAATATAAACATTAATAGTAACATTCCCTCACATCATATGATTACTAGATCCAAATCTGGAAACACATCTTCATCCACTCATGTTAATCCAGATATTACTAAACCATCTCATCCTATGATAACTAGATCTAGAAGCAATGATGTTTATCTTAATCTCTCTATTCAAGCTTGTCCTAACACTGAACCAAATAACTTCAAGGAAGCCATGCTTTATTCTGAATGGAGATAAGCTATTACTGAAGAATATAATGCTCTTATGTCTCAAGGTACTTGGATTCTAGTTCCTGCTCCTCACAATGTTCCCATTATTGGTTGTAAATTGACTAATAAAATTAAAAGAAAATCAGATGGTAGTATAGCCAGATACAAGGCCAGATTAGTTGCTCAAGGATTTTAGCAAACTGAAGGTATTGATTACACTAAAACTTTCAATCCTATTATTAAACAACCCACTGTTAGAGTTGTGATTTCTATAGCAGTTCTATATAATTGGCCTATAAGACAATTAGATGTATCTAATGCCTTCTTACATGGTACTATTGAGGAGCAGGTCTATTTAAGACAACCTCAAGGCTTTGTCAATAATGAGTTTCCAGATCAGGTTTGTCATCTTCATAAAGCTCTTGATGGCTTGAAACAAGCTCCGAGAGCTTGGTATGACATGCTATCTAAACACCTTATTCAAATGGGATTTAAAAATAGTATGGCTGACTCATCTCTATTTGTTTATCATCAAGGAAATGATCTGGTGTATATAATTGTATATGTTGATGACCTTCTTGTCACTAGAAACAACAATAATCTAATAAAAAGTCTCATTGGTCATGTCACACTCCACAAAAATTAAACATTTTTCCATTCGCTTCAAAAAAAAATATTGATCGATTAAATCTTTTTCGGGATTTAATTTTATTGTCGTTCGGTTCCTCGTGGCTCATATTTTATTTTACTGATCCTGTCTTAGTGAGGGAAGTCTTGGTTTGTGAGGTTTTGTATTGTGAGCGCGAGTAAGTCGTTGTGG
>NMUG010002211.1:0-16370 GCA_002855965.1 Monotropa hypopitys | reverse complement strand
CCTCCACCCAAAACAGGTGATGATGCAAATGATGTATGAAAAACTTACAATGCAGTAAAAGTAAAGTTTTTTTTGAAAATTAAAGAGAATCCTTTTTACAATATATGAATACATAAATAAATAACAAGTGCATTGGCGCAGCAAAATATTTTCAGCGAAGAGATTTTTTAGCGAAGCGCACCACCTGTAATGCCCTAGAAATGGATAAACACAATGTACACCAGTAATATTGGCCGAGAGATGATTGATTTTTGAGTTGGAAGAAATTTTATTTTTGAAAATTTTTGGAAGCTTAAATCCTCACGTTCCCAGCAGAATCGCCAGCTGTCGCGCCGGGAAAATTTCTCCGCCTCCCTTCTTCGCTTCCGCCCGATATTCTCGGGGGTCGCATTTCTGGATGGCGTACTTTGAATTTTCGGGGTTTAATGCGACGTTTGATAAATGAAAATTGATGATGGTTGGACTTACTTGATTTTAAAATGTTCAGACTTAATAACGGATTTATAATTGCCAAGGCAATATATATCCTATTATTAATATGTTTTTCAAAATCACCACTCGACATAGAGTTACGGTGTGCCAACTCACCGGTTTTATTAAGAAAAAGATGGTCTGCGAAATCAGAAAATCGGGTTCGGAGATTTGGTTATGAATGGGGAAGGTGTTAGGCACCCCATTCGCCCTTTCGGTACTTCCTTTCCAAAAATAAACTTTCTTCCAATTTAAAATCAATGGTTTCTCGGCCAAGAGAAATAAACATAAAACTGATGCTTGAATGAACTTAAAAGGGATTTACAGATGGGCAACGCCTTGATTCTGTTTTTGAGATTTTATGGAAAGAATTTGAAGGAAAGAATTGAATTTTGATCTTTTTGATTGTTTTTACATTTTTTAGTTGGACAGAACTCCGACCTTATTTTGGAAAGAAGGTTTCTCTTTTAGATTTTGAGATTCCAACAGAATATTGAGTAATTCGGTACTACCCGACTCACAAAATATTTCTGTGATCCTTAGTCAGTCAGCTACTGCAATTTTTCACTGAATGACTCGAATTTAGGAATTTGTGTTTTAAAGGTATTTTTGTATTTTTCAGTCGGACAGAGGTTCGACCGTGTTTTATGAAAAGAATGATTCTGTTATTGATTTTTGGGAATTCCAGAAGAATATCGAGCGACCCGGTATGAACCGATTCTCGAGATATTCTCCCGATCCAAATTGGTCAGCTACTGTAAGTTTTCACTGAACAATGCGAATTAAGGAATTGAATTTTGGATTGAAAGTATTTTATTTTATTTGAGAAAAGAGATTGTTCTTATTTTTGGAAATTCCGAAAGAATGTCAAATGACCCGGTATGACCTGATTCATAAGGTATTCTTTCGATCCAAATCGATCAGCTACTGCAAGATTTCACTGAACGATACGAATCAAGGAATTTAATTTTGGAATGATGTTTTCTTTATATTACAATGAGAGAATTGATTTTCTTGGATTTTGGAAATCTCAAAAGAGGTCGAATGGCCCGGTGTGTACCGATTCATAAGATACTCTTTTTTATCCAAATCGGTCAGCTACTGCAAGTTTTCACTGAACGATACGAATCGAGAGACTTCTTTTGTTTTTTTGTTTTTTTATAAATGTTTTTCCTTTTCTTTTATAAATTGAAAAAGTAAAGTGCTTAAGAAGGAGAAGGAGAAAACGGATCTAAGTGTATATGTATACATAATTATAAACATGTATAACAGGATAGAATATTATATATAAGTCGTGTCGGAACATTTTCAAAACGGACGACTTATATACAATATACCGACAATGTCGGATTTAGAAATGAAAAATAGAAATGAAACAAGACGGCTTTTGTTTTTCTTCTTTACAAACTTCGAGAAATGAAAGATTGGCTTTTAACGACGTGTCGTTCTTGTAAGCCAAAAATTCATAAGTCGATTTTTGTAAGTTCAATTTCTGATCTATTCAAGGAAATAAATATTCCAAGATCTCTAGTTATTTGACCGAACAGCCGGTAGGCATAGGCATACGCGAGGCCGAGATATCATTTAACCGAGATCTTTGAAGATCATTTCTTTGAATAAAGAAGAAAAATGGAAAAGAAGCCAAGAACATGTTTTTGTATTTTTAAGGCGAAAACGTATTTACGTTCTTCTCGTACGTGACGTCGAAGCAGGCGTAGCCTAGCATGGGTCAAATTCTAACGAGGAGAAAGACGCAAATGGTCGTTTTCTTTTATTATAGATGTTTATATATATAGATAAAAGAAACGTTTTCGATAGTTTTCTCGCCGGCGATATCGGAGTAGGCATAGCCGTACAAATGCCGATAGTCGGGATATACTATGAAAACAAACCTTCTTCGCTTTGACGTTTACATCGCAGCGGTGAAAAGAAAAAGAAGAAAAAAGAAAATAAAAGGAAGAGGAGGTAACAAAATTGTTTTCTTTATATCATTACCTTGTTGTAATTCCAATTTCCGGGAGTTCAAATTTCTAACGGTAAATTCCGTAAACTATAATAAAGTATAGTATCGAAACCGAAGTCGATACTAATACTAGACTATAGAATGGAACGTCTATACCGAGAAATGACTCCAATAAGAAAAAGAAAATGAAAGACGTCTGAAGAATTTTCGGCAGAGGTTCGGCTGCGTTCGATTGGTTTTGGGATTTTCGGGTAGAGTTTTGATGGTTTTTGGAGGTTTGAATTTGATGGCTAAGACTTTTCATTGCTGGATTTTGGCTTAGGAATGAAGGTTTATTCAAGAACAAGTATTGTTCTTGAAGGAAAGGAGGTGGTAGGGCCTAGAAATGAGGTTAGGGTTTTTTGGATTGATTTTTGGTATAGGTTTTTGGTTTGGGGGAGCTTCTGCCCGGAATGGATTTGTGTTTGAGAGAGAATTTTTGTAATGGAATGGCCAAGGGTCCTCTCCCAAGAGGGGAGAGGGTTTTTTATAGAAATATGCATGTCGCATCTATAGATGCGACATGTTCAAAAAAATGATTTTTATTGGGAAGTGCGCAGCAAAGAAGATTTGGTGATTTGGATTGAGTGTTGGAGTGGAATTAAGGTCAAATCAATCGCCAAAAATCTAAAATGAAATAAAATGAAAAAGAAAAAGAAATTCCAAAGTCTTCTCGGGTCCAGAAATTGATCCGGACATTTGATATGCGCTTGCTCGGTCCTATGCTCGGCTCCGTCTCTGAAAATTTGAAGTAGATATTTGCGATGCTTAAATTAAATCATGAATTTAGAAATTATCACGGGATTATTCCGGCCACTTTTCTGAAATTCTTTAGAAACCGGCCTTTCTGCTCTGACCGGGAGAGGATGCTGCACCTTGAACTGCTTTTTATCCGTCGATTGCATTTATCAGTAAATGTTCGCCTCTTCAAATGATGGTCATGAAAATTATGTTTGTTCAATTCTGACGTCGGCTCGCCGTCGCGGTAAAAATGAACGGCGCGGTGTTTCGACTGAATTCTGAATTTTGCTCGGATGGATTCAAATTTTATGCAGACTTCTCAGTAACGAAATTGTCGTTGACTTTCCATTCCTAAACATGATTTCGGATGCTCACGCGAAATTCTGCTGATTCCGGAGCATGAAGCATGCAAAGAGGATTTCTATCGGCCGTTCGGTTATTGTTCGTCTTGTTCCTCTGGTCGGGTTGAAATTCTGACTTCGGATAAATGTTCCTCAATATTTTATCGGCTTTTGCTCGCTGCTGCATTGTCATTAGCTGCTGTCAGCACTGTTTGCGGGAAGTCCTAACATCCCGAAATTGCATTTGGATTTGTTCGGGGGCTGATTTGACCATTCCGTTGACTTTCGGGATTGGGTCAAAATTGGGAATCAACAGATAGGATAGAGTTTGACGTATGTAACATCGTTTCAAAAAAAAAGAGGAAAGGAATTTTTTTTGTAAGAGCCGTAGCGGGAAGATGGTGAATTCATTGCTATCGAGGAGGTTACTTCCTGTGAGATCCTCTATCCTTTTAAATTGTTCTACGGAATCAATTTGTCGGCGTATCCGTATTGTATCGGGAAGCGTATTCTTACGTTGTTACCATGGCAAATAAATCGTTGAATGTTGAGGCGAGGTCGTACCTTTGTGAAATCATGTGTCTGTTAGGTACCCGAGCAACCGTATCGAATCCGACGTCCTACTTGAAAACTCATTACCGTATCTTGTAAGGTTCAACTCTTGAGAAGATCGTTGTGACGGTGAGTTTTGGTTCTGGTTCACCGTTGAGGATTGAGGTTTATTTTGTTTCTTTGGACGGGCGGTTTGGTTCTCATCTCACCTTCTCCTTACTCAATTTCGAGGACGAAATTTCTTTAAGGGGTATGAGATGTAACAACCTAGAATTTTAAATAATTTTCCTAAATATCATTATGGTCGTTAGAGGATCCCATTCGACGAAATTTAATGGCTCGGGGTAGTTAGAATCCCCGGTGGTGAGTTGGCGTTGTCTTGGGTCGTTCCGGCAATGTGCCGAGGGCTTTCTAGGCCCATTACGACCCCGAAATATTCTGAACCTTAATCAATATTACTTATGAGACTTGTAGATAATTTGATTATGAACGTAACGCAACTTGAATTGTCTCAATCGGAGTTCGAACGAAGAAGTTATGTCCGAAATACCCGACAGCAGTTTTGGTGAAGAAACTGCGAGTTGCATTACCGGTAACGCGACATTTCCGTTAACGGTAACGCGTGCTTTTGGGCGAATGCTGAGTGTTGCATTACCAGTAACGAGACATTTCTGTTACCGGTAACGAGTTCTGCGAGGATTTTTGGCAGCTTAAGTTGGGGGCAATTTGGTCATTCCCGGGGGCATATATATACTCATTTTTCGTGTAATGAGTGATCCAAACTCATTTTTAGCCCACAAATCCCAAAAAACGTATCTCTCTCCCTCTCTCTCTAAAAACCCTCATTTCTCCTCTCCCTTCTCTCTACAAATCGATGTCCCTCCAAGCCTCTAATGGAGTTTCTCCAAGGAGAAACATTGCTCCCCTCACCAAGAGCTCTCCGGCAACCTCCATCACAAATCCATTCGGACAGATTTTGGATTCCGGTCACCTTACGACGTCGAGCAATGGAGTTTCGCTCTTCACAAACGTTGACGAGAGCTTCGAGATCTACGTGGTGGCGGGTTCGGATCGCGGCGGTGCGGAGGATGTTTTCCGGCGACTTTTCCGGCGATGCTCAGGTGGGTAAATTCTTAACTCCTGTTAAGTATGTGTGTGTGTGTGTGTGTGTGTACATAGGGTCGAGTTGGTACCCTAATGTGTAGGGATTTCATGTCGTTAATTAATGCGATATTGTGTTAGAATTAAGCGGTGATCTTGGGCCTGCTAGTGGTTTGATATGATGCTCCTAGAGGCTTAGGCATACTAGGTGTTCGACAAAATTCCCATGAGATGGATGATTAGTGTTTTTGGTGACTTGTAGGGTGATTGGTGACCATTGGAGTTCAGGGCCGCCAAGTGTTTGACGAAATGCCCGTGTGAACCTTAGATCGCGTTTTGGGTTTGTAGCGACATTGGAATTGTCGTAGGATAAGTAAGTGGAACAATTGGGTGAGTTGAGTCATTGAAATCGTAGTAAGTCCCCTTGAACTTGTGGGACACCGAGTGTTCGGTAATATTATTAAACGGGTGTTGAAATGGGAATTTGGGTGTTTGAGTCCCTTCCTTCCCATCTCGGTAGATGTGGGATTTACTTAGCCTTGTTGTGATGAAACGTTGAACTTGAAACAATTGGTTGAGATTGAGTGGTATTGGTGATTGTCTCCCTTGGATTGGTCAGGGTGGAGTTAATGATTAAAGAACTAAATAAGTAGTTCAACGAAACCACTGAACGTCAAATATGGAGGATGTGCCCCCACGAGGGCTACTCGCACTAAATCTTGAATCTATTATTTGGGAAACTTGTAATGAAAAGGATATGGTCGAGCATGTGGACGTAATATCATGGATTAGAAGGTGACTCGTATATCAAAGTGAAAGTAAACTCATTCGCGTGATTTTCGGAATGGTGTAGTTTTTAAAGTAAACTGATTCGCGTGATTTTCGGAATGATGTAGTTTTGAAAGTAAACTCATTCGCGTGATTTTCGGAATGGTGTAGTTTTGAAAGTAAACTCATTCGCGTGATTTTAGGAATAGTGTAGTTTTGAAAGTAAACTCATTCGCGTGATTTTCGGAATGGTGTTGTTGGCAACGATGATAGGGGAATTATAATTAAACGCATTCGCGTGATTTTCGGAATGCAGGATGGTCGCTCTATCCACGACATTGTGCATAATGGGGGTAACGAGAGCCCTCCCAACGTTACTTGGGGAAGACCGGTTAGGATTGGTTAGTGGGTTGACGAGTCGCTATTCCAACCTTGCCCTATCAGCGTCACAAACGAATATACTAATGGAATACCTTGGTTAGGATTCCGGCAATACTCTATAAAATGAAATACATTGGCTAGGATTCTGGCACGATATTTTATGTGGAATAAGGAAAGAAAACATAAATGTACCTTCATAGTTCACTAACATCAAATGAACACTTTATGTGTGTATATGCGGACTCTTGCCTAGTAGTCCCTTGGAACAACATTATGAAGCAAAAAGGAAATGAGAACTCACTTAGATGTAGACCATTGGCTTGTGGTCTCTTGTATCAATGAATGGAAAGACGTAAAGAAAGGTAATGAATGCCTCAAACACCATAGGTTGTGTATGAATCCAAAACGTGACGATAGCGATAGTTGGCGTGGCTTTAAAGCGTGAGTTATGGTTAGATATCATGACACGGTGTTGGCGTGGGATCCTTAGTAGATCCTTAGAGTTGTCGTACCTTAGTAGTAAGGTTGGTTGAGTTGAGATTAGAGGTTGCTTCGGTTTGACTTGGGATGGTGTACCCTTCGTACTCACTTGAGGTTACGGTTTTGGTTAGACACACCTTGTTGGCGATACGCCTATGTCACTATTGCCTTGAGTTAGGTTTACACTACATGCACTTTAGTTTCTTTACTGTTCTCGCACTTTGTTTGTGGACACGTAGGCACGCACCGCACGTGCATGCTTGGTAGTGTTTAGGGGTTTTCTCACTGAGATGTCATTTGCTCAGACCCTCTTTCTTTTCTTTTTCTAGTCTGTGTTACAGGACTGGACGGACTTGGTGGTTCGGAGTTGGAGTCAGCTGTTGGGTTTTCTTGGACCCGGCCACCTCAGTTGCAGTGGCTTCCTTTGCACAGGGTAGCATAGATACAGTGTTTTAGTTGTACTTTCCTTTGTGTTGTACTTCAGTTTTAGTACTTTCAGTTGTAGTTTCTTTACTCTGTACTTGTAGCTCTTTCTGTTTACAGTACTTCTCTTCCGCTCTCTACTTGTTGTACCTCTACTTTGTACTGTACTGTAATGTAATGAGAAACTCAACTGACTGTATCTGGATAGCAAGTAGTTGTATCCCCTGTTTATTATTTAAACTGTATTTTAAAAAATGGTTTGAAAATCCGGGGCGTGACACCAAGGGTCCTCAATTTATCATTTCATCCATATAGTTTCCATTATTTTATTTTGGACCCCAAGACTTTTCCAAAATCATCAATTGACCTATAAGCCAAGACAACATGATATGATGTATGAAAACGCCATCTAATACTTCCAAGGTTGTCTCTATGACCCCAAGTCATTCATGCAAGTCACATTCTTCCTTAGATTAACCAAGGACTTCACCTAGGCATTTCATCGAACATATGGTGTTCGTTAGTTCAAAGGTCACATATTAGTCCTCTTAGGTTTCACCATACCACGTTTCCATGGGTAATCAACCTCAGTTCAAACCTAGACTAACACTAGATAAACAAACTAGATCTACTCATGCAAGATATGGAAATGGAGGAAAGGAAATCACTCTCTCTCACACACCAGGGATAGAAAGGAGTTTTACCCACCAAAATCACTAAGTCTCGAAATCTCTAGATAAGGGACTCTTCACAACGGCACAATCCGAACCCACCACGGTGTAGCCCTTGATGTGCTTGACAAGGTTGAAGAAGATGATTTCTTCAAAAACTTGGTGGATCTTCCTCAAATCTTAGAGATAAGATGAGGATTTGAGAGAGATGTAAAGAGAGAGAGAGACTTACAGAGAGAGAGGAAGGGAGGGGAGGCAAAAATATGTATGAGGGTTTGCTCTCATACACGTATATAACACATATATAAACCCCATGTGGAATTACCAAAGCACACCTTCTTAACCCCTTAAATCTGCCGAAATACACTGTATATCGATATGTGTCCATCACACATATCGATATACAATACTCACAGACCAGTCTTATAAGAACGCATATCGATATGCGTCAAGACCATATATCGATATGCAGTGTCACTTTCACCTTACGTAGGTCAATAGTGCCTCACTATTTCGATATACTCCATGAACACATATCGATATACAACTGATATGTACAAACACCTATATCGATATACAGTTCACACAATACAAAACTAAGAGGGAATAGTGTCTTCCTATTTCGATATGTGTTCCATTGCATATTGATATGGGAGCACTCGAAGGCCATTCAATATGAATGACAATCGATATGTAGATCAAAGAGGATATGGGCATGAGCCCATATCGATATGCAATTAATGGATGGGCATGGGTGCAAACCCATATCGAAATGCAGCCCCAGAGAGGGAATGATGGAACACACCCATTTCGATATACAGTACAGTAATGGATATGGGCATTGCCCATATCGAAATACGATCAAAGAGGGGATGGGCACTAGCCACATTTCGAAATGCACATGGGATGAGTATTTAGGTATAAGGCATATCAAAATATGCCATGGAGGCACAACACTCACCTATGGGTATGAGGATACCCATAAACACCCGCAACATCACATACCCATATAAGGGTTTTACCTTAGGCCCGCAACTTATTTAAATTCCCAAAACTTCATTAAATTAGATGTTTGAAATGTAATTGATTCACTTTCATTGTTTTCAAAAAGGAAATCTTACCATTCCACTTGTAAAAACCATAAATTGCTTTTAACCATCTCAAAATCTCATTTGATTCCAAATGATCTCATAGTTCAAATCATAAAGACCAAAAAGGATTTTAATTAAATTAGAATCTCATTTAAATTATATTTGAAATTCTAAGTCGCTACACATGGGTTTTTGTATTTTGAACATATTTTTTGGGTTTTTTCGAACTTGGGATTTTTGTATTTTGAACATGGATAATACCGATCGAGTGCCTTCAAGCACAGATAATACACTCATCACATTCGAAGTCATTGGTCGAGTGTCATCGGCACGGGTTATCGATAATTTACACATAAGCAAAGATTTAACACTTCTAATTATGAATTGAACTTAAACACTTGATCATTCTTTCATGAACTTTCAATGAATAGCATAGTGAGAATTATATGTTAGTCTCGATCGTAGGATGACTAACATCCTGTGACCCAGCCTATATGACTACTATACCATACTTGATGAGTTCATAATGAAATAGCTTAAAGAAAACATAAGAGAAGAATTGAAATACTGAAAATAAAGACTCATTTGTGTTAGGAAATAGAGATATTTTCCTTTTCTTTTCCTATCTTTATTATTGTGTTTCCTTTCTTTTCTCTACCATAATTAGCCTTGTAATTATTTAGGCTAGGATTCTTATTCTTTTAGGTAGGTTCTTTATTTTCTTTATTTCATTACCTTATAGGATAGTTTCATATTCTCTTATTTTCATTGCCTATATAAGGCATGCTCTTGTAATATTCACTTCATACTTTTCAATACGAATTCTCTAGCAATATTTTTTTCCTCTCTCTTTGTAAATTCTATCAATTTGAACTAATTAGAAACGGTACAAAATGGTCTCACGAGATGTGTGAGACAGTGCGGGTCTATGGACCATAATACACCTTCGGTCTCGATTGATCCATAAGTATGCAATAACATAAAGAAAGAAAATGACTACGATATTATAGGTTTTGAAGTTCAAAGACTTGAATGAAAGTAATTTTAATTGAAGAAGGGGTATTTAAACTAAGTTATAACATTTTATATTAAAAAACAAACAGCTAATTACAACTTTGTTTAGGAAAATTTGGATTCAAACTTCAACTTTTACAACAAAAAAACTCAATAACAATCAAGATGTAATTAAACTTGATATTACAGAGATAGGTAGGTAGTACACAACTTAGATGGATAAACAAACTCTTAAACTTTAAATATGTTGCATAAAATTTGGATCGAACCTAGAAGAGTTTAACAAAATGTGAAGAATATTGGACGAACTCCAGAACAAAAGAGAGATTAAATAGAAAGCAAGAGAGACCGAGTTGGTCGTTGTCTGGTACCTAGGAGTTTGCTCCTCCTCTAGGTCTCAGGATCGAAACCTCTTGGAAACATCCTTTCCTTTGAGCCAGCCGTACAGAGCGAAACTCTAGCTATAAGCGGGGCCTCCAGTAGTTGGCGCTGGGATTGGTTCCCTCAGGACTAGTCGTGGTGCGCGTAAGCTGGCCCGGATACCTAAATTATCAAAAAAACTTATTATGAAAGTGTTAATGAATGGTGTGATAGTTGTTCTTGTCACGACCATAATGGATTATAACGTTCACCAAAACACTCAAAAAATGTTTTACACAAATTTCAAGTATGCCCATGGTCTTGGTCAAATCCTGGTGAAAGTTGAAATAGTATCTTACTGTCTATACATTTCTGTACCGGTACAAGATTGTAATCTACCAGTTCACCAACTCATTGGAGTAGTTTTGAGGGTGTACATTATTTGTGTATCAGTACATGATGATTCTTCATGCCCATTTTTGCTTGTTTTATCTTCGTTTGGTTCTTCGGTCATGCTCGGATACTTCTAGTCTTTATTGTTGAGTTTGAGATTTTGCATTGGTTCTTTTTGAATTCTGTGTGCTTGAAATCGTTGAATTCTCTCGGGAGATCGATAGATGCTCTAGATTCTCTTTTAAACTTATATTTAAGCAAACATGAAAATCATACCTTACGTGTAATACTGAATATAAATGTTGATTTATATTGCAAACGTATACCAAATGAGAGTATTCAATATTTTGACATTATTCAAATCAATTTATGAGCAAATTGACAAATCATTGGAGAATTGATCACACTTTTGGATGTTGTGAATGTGAGACCTAAAGATAGAGCAAATTCCTAAATTTCGATCCCAAGTAATATTTAAAAAGTTTCTGCAAGAATGTTAAAAAAAGTGAAGTAAAGTGGAATAACAGAAGATAAAACTTTACTTTTTTTTCTAGCTTTCCTGATAAACGAGCAAAACAAACCCAAAACCTTATCAACTATCTGTTCGGAGTCTACCCCGTGTGGGCCAGATGGGTTAAGGCCTAAAGAGAGATTAGATTAGGGTTTTCTTATGTAACTCTATAATACTCTTGATAGCCTAGTTTATGAATATGAGAGAGCACAATGTGAGCAACAGGCTGAGAGTGTGAGGGGAGTGAGTCGGTTGTGGTCTCCTACGCTGGAGTGGGAACCGGTTATTGCTCTCCGGAAAGATTTTTCATGTCTTTGTATATTTTGTGATCGACGGAGTTTTTTCCTCATATATTATTGTGTGTGCGTGATTATGTGCGTTATGTGACCCGGAATGCGCAACAAATTGGTATCAGAGCGAGGTTGAAGATATGGGGTCGCCGGAAAACGCCATGTTTCGGAATCAGAAAAAAACGAAGTTGCTCAGATGGAAGATTTGTTCCCATGTTCTTGTTCGTCTCGTCGAGACGATTCCAACGGTATATTTTTCGTCGTGTTTCGTCGCCGGAATAGTCGAGAATCTGTGGTCAAAGGTGAAGCGCGGAGGCCGGAACGTTTTTGCACGGATTTAGTCTAGAGCTGGTCGGTTGACAGATCCGAGCACGGGGTTGTGTTCGTCTCGTCGAAACGAGTCCGGAGGTACCAAGATCGTCATCATCGGAGGCCGGATAGAGGCTCACGCGCCGGTCAAAGGCGGCGCAAAGGCCACGAGTGAGATCTACTCGCGCGGGTGACGCCCACACGCGGCGATGGGCCGGTCGGGTCGGGTCCGGTCGGGTCTGATTCGGGTCTGGTGCAGGTCGTTTCTTATTTTTGGATTTTAGGATTCGTTCAGAGTCTGTTTTTTGCGAATGAGTAGTAGTTTTTTATTATATTCGATGTTCCGGACGCAATGGTGGTCTCCGTTTTCTGTTTTGAGACTCAGAAACATGTGTTATTGCTGTAAAGAGTCGGTTTTTTGATGTTTCGAAGACGAGTTTGAGTTGCGGGAGGCTTGATCCTAGTATTTGGATGGTTTCAGATCAGATGGTAAGCTTGGATTTGGAGGATTTGAATCAGAGGCATACCAGGGATGATCAGTCGCATTTGGCAAGCAAGGATACACTCTTTCGGGTTATTGTACTCCGGTATGGGGGTGCATGGACGCTCGTCTGGTTTGTGACACAGGCGCTTGCTGGAGCGATAGATTATGGAGATCCGATAGGAGTCCAGGGATTGCTAGGAGAGCCGGGAATGGAACGAGGATGACCAGAGTGGCTGGAGATGACGGAGAGTGGCAGATAGGTGACGGGGAGATGAGAAGAGTTGGAGGATCACACACCAGGTTCGATTCGCACACTTGCAGTGATTGGAGGTTCATTAGGCAATCGTTTGATTGTTGATTCGTGGCAGTTGAGCCGTGGTGATCAGTTGCGGAGCTAGTGAGCAAGGAGACACTCATCCGAGCAGTTGTATCCCGGATGGGGGTGCGGGTGAGCTTGGGTTGGCAGTGACACAGGCGATTGCTAGGAGTGACAGGTCAGAGGTGATCAACGGTGATCGGAGACAGTCTGGTTCAATCGGATTTGAAGACCTATCATCAGGATTTGCAGTTGTGATTCGAGTTGCATTGGATTAGATGATGGGCCACCATACAGGCTTGTGGGAGTGCAGTGACAAATGGAGCTGATGTCAGGCATGGTCGGGCAGTATGTGTGTTTGTGACGTGAGCAGGAGTAGCGACAGTTGCGGATGCACACAGGATAGGTGTATGATTCTACCGAGGAATCATGACCAGATGGTATTGGATGCGTTGGGAGTCGAATCAGAAGTGTGCGGGATGCTAGCTAAAAAGGATAAAGTGACTGGTTGCTGTGGATTGTTCACGGGAGCTCCGGACAGAGGGATTGAGATGGAGATCAAATGATGCATCGTGGTATTCTCTTTCTTCTGTGATTTTGTGATTGGATCCTCTCCAGGATATGCGGCCGCATGGTGAGGAGAGATGGAGTCACGGATTATGTCCTGTGATTGGGCATGAGCACCCGAGTTTGGATGCAAGCGCTTTGGTAGGAGAGCGCGGATACCTCGGATTTGAGGAGTACGAGTGGAGGCATTTCAGTTGAGGGGGTGCGGTACTCAGATTGTCTGATTGGTTATGGAGTCTGGCTTTTGCAAGGATACACTCTCTTCGGGTTTTTGTACTCTGTTTGGTGGTACATGGATGCTCGACTGGTTAGTGACACAGACTCTTGCTACAGATAGCTGATTGGAGGAGGCGACATGGCGGTGTTGCAGACGACTTTGCCCAGTCGGGTTGGAGGGGGTGATTGTTGGGAGTCCACCCCGTGTGGGCCGGATGGGTTAAGGCCCAAAGTGAGATTAGATTAGAGTTTTCTTATGTAACTCTATAAATACTCTTGATAGCCTAGTTTATGAATGTGAGAGAGCACAATGTGAGCAACAGGCTGAGAGTGTGAGGGGCGTGGGTCGGTTGTGGTCTCCTCTGCCGGAGTGGGAGCCGGTTATTGCTTCCCGGAGAGGTTTTTCATGTCTTTGTATATTTTGTGAATATATACGGATCGACGGAGTTTTTTCCTCATATATTATTATGTGTGCGTGATTATGTGCGTTATGTGACCCGGATTGCACAACACTATCAAACAAACAAAATATAAGCTAATAATTCATTCTAATAAAATCAAAACAAATCCCTTCTTAGCTAATTTCACTTCTTACCTAATCTCCTTTTGTACTATATTCACCTGATATTCTCATACACCCAAAACCTTCTTCACGTCAAACAGGTGTGGGTGGTAAGTAAATGGTATTAGTTGTAATTGGGATTTGATGGCTGATTCCTAGATTCTCACTTAGACTAAGGAACGGATGGACATTGAAACTGGACAAAGTCGTTGTGCAAATATCAAAATAAGCCCACTCAAACAGAAATACTGTTCCTTATAGGTTATGTTTGTAAGAAAAATATATGCGATCAAGAATAATTTCATTGATAATCAAAATACAATACAACTGAAATGTATTACAGAAATGAAATACGAAAAAAATGGAACTGCAAACCAAATCGAAATGAGCTTTATCCTTAAAACATATTCGCCGCCTCTAGGAGTGTTGAGGTTCGTCGGCGTCTGTCTCCCAGGATAAGACGGTCGTGAATCACTGCTGTTGAAACACCACAACAGCAGTCTTGACAAACTTCTTCCGTGCTGAGCTCTCCCTCTCTCAAGAACGAAAATGGTACTGATGTGTTGCTTCTGATATCTTCCAACCTCTCAACAGAAGCTTCATAAATACATAGTATCCTTATTGAGATTGGACAGAATGTTTTCCAAGACCTAGATTTGGGGGAAAAGCTGTGAGGATATTAATGAGGCACATGGGTTGGTTGCCCTTTGGGGAACACATGTGTTGCCCTTTGGGATCCTCCAACACTCACGATGCCCCTTGGGACCTTCCAAAGGCCATTCACCCACAATATTTCCAACACTGTTTGGCATCTGGGAATCGTAAATCCCAACATATGTGATATATGCAAAAACATTGTGTTCATAAATTTCACACTTAATACTTGAGATTGAAAAATCTCTTGCATTTTCATAGTCATTCACCTTATATTGTTACGTATCACATTTTAATTCTCAATAATTCACAGCTTCGTGCACCTTTGCAACTTTTTCCTCGTTTCTTTTTAACATAGTTAGCATCAACAGTTAGAATGCAATGACAAGACTTTTTTAACACTAAAACATACAAAACAAGAAACCCAATTCAAAGATCCACAGCCTAATGCTAAATCCTTGAGTGACAAAAATGACAGGCAATATAAAAGACAACATTTCTCATCTTTTTCGAGACCTCTTCCTTTCCTCCATCTGACCTTTAGGTTTTCCTTTAGATGATCCACATCCCACCTTTCTCACTGGACTAAAGCTTTTCCTGCCAATCATCGATTCCACGGAAGGTCCAGAATCAGAACTACTTTGCTTTCTACACACTTGTGATGTTTCAGTATTACTTGGATTCCGAAATCTTTCTGGCATTCCAAACACAACATTCTCAATGTTCCTAGGCTTTTCCCATACTTGTGGAGCCCAACCAACGACATTTTCAGCAGTTGGTATTTTTACCGGCAATTTAAGCTTACAAAGGCAAGCACTGCGAGGTTTTACAGGAGTATTACACATTGGGGAGGGAGGAAAAATGGGATATGCAAACCTAGTGCTGGAGTCCTTGTCATGCTGTTGATATGTTTTGGTGACGATATCTCTGAGCAAGAGAGCAGTCTTGTATTCACGTGTTCGTTTGGCGTAAAAGAAAAGGGCATTGTTGGAAACCAAAAGCATATCACGGAAAAGTTCCTTCACAGAGGCAATGGAGCAGCTGCCAATCCTCATTCTTATAGTGTCAAAGTCCATGTGCAACCGGATAGTTTTCTTGTATCTTGCTCTCTTCTGTTATGAAAGATTCAACGTGTTCGTGTTAGCGATATTTAGTACAGTTAGCATCTTCACTTTACATTACAATGAAGGTAATGTAAAGATTACGGGTCAAGTGCATTAATTGGATACACTTATTGAACACATATCTTATATCTTATCCATCGGTCTAGTGTTTGACATGGGTGCTTATATTACAGTCATTACCTGGCTATCAAGCCGACGTCGAAATACCAAGGCATTACCGTTCTCCACAATGGAATTAAAAATACCAATCAAATCCCCATTCCCAACGCCACACGAACCTCTCTCGTAATCGTTCATACAGGAAGAGTTAACCATTGGACCGAACTCACTAAATGAATTTTCCTCACCATTGGAGAATTCAGCAAAATTGGTTGAACTCAAATTCGAACCATCTCCAATGCTCCATTCTCTGTGTTCCCTGTTACAATAATCCTTCCTCTTTCTCTTCCCCCTCCTCTTCTGCAGAGTTACTCCTTGTTCATTGCTTGTCTCTGCCAAATAAGTGGTGCTCAAAAGTTTCTCTTGTCGTGAAGAATTGGAAACTTTTG
>NMUG010002210.1:0-16372 GCA_002855965.1 Monotropa hypopitys | reverse complement strand
TGGTGGTTTTGGCTTGCGACGGTGGTAGTTTCGTTAGCGGCTCGTGGTGGTAGTAGTGGTGACCGGTGGTTGTTCGCTAGCGGGCGTTTCGGTTACGATGTTTTGCCGAAAATGGTATATATTTGTTATATTTGCATTATTTTTATTATCTAAATTAGAATTGGAATCAAATTCAAACGACGAAAAAATAGTTGCCAGAATCGTTCACCGAGAATTCATCGCCGGAAAATCACTCTGCGACCACTAGGAAAATTAATGGAAAAAAATCATCCGAAATAATATTATGGAAAATAGAGTGTTATTGATAAAAAAGGGGGAAGAAAATAAATAAGAGGATTAAAAAGGAATAAGAGGAAAAAGTGAGAAATTGTAAGATAAATGATAAGATTTTATATGATAATGATGAAAATAACTCTAGAGAAATTATGGGTACCAATTTATTTATGCACAACTAGAGTTGTAGTTCATTTAGTTAAATTGCGTTATTAGAATTTTTATATAGTTTCGTTTGGTGATTGTTAGGTGAGGAGGATCCATTGTCGTCTTCAGCATCGCGTGAGGAGAAGCAGATTCTTTAGGGAGATCTTCAGCCTAGCTGGTCTTTTGGTGTCAAGTGAGTACTCTTTAAATTTCATAATTTAGAGCATTTTCATTACATATGTATAAATGTGTGATATCAAAGGTGATTTATGTGAAATGGAAAAACCTAGGGATCACGTATTTTGAGATTGTGTTTTGGTGATTTATAATTATAAAGAAAGTGTTTTATGAAAAGGAATCGAGGGTAGAGAGGTGAATTTTTAAATGGTGTAAGATGTTTTGAGAGAATTAAAATAAGGGGTTTTCTTGAGAGATTCTCTAGACAAGTGGAGTTAGTTGGATGGTGGACAATAGGGTGTCATTGTGATTCGAGTTAGAGCATATAGTTAATCTTCGTATAATTTCTGGAGAGCCGATTTATTTGAGATTGTGAGGAGAATGGAGAGAAGTGTGTATAAACTAAGAAAGAAAATAAAGAAGAAAATGTATAATTTAAGAAGAAATGGGAATAATCTAGTGGGGGTGAATGGGTAAGGAGGAGGAGTCGAGTAGTGGCAAGGTGAGAGAATTGTGTATCACTTGATCGAGAGATTGCATATGGTAGATTTGAGGATAGTGCATATAGTGATTGAATTGGAGTCTAGTAGTATGTCAGTATGGTGGGAGTTGGTGTGAATAGGAAGTTGAGTATGAGATTAGTGAGAAGTAATAGAGCAGTGAGGAAGCATGGAGAGAGATTTGAGGTTATTTGGGATAAAAAGAGTATAGTTGGGTATTTAGGAGAGTGAGATAGAACATAGGTGGATTTTGAGGATTAGTTGCATACAGAGTATAAAAACTTGGCATGAGTATAATGTTTTGCTTATATTGATTCGGGATTGACACATATGTATTTTGACGTGTGTATTTCTTTGGGTCTTGTGATATACGATTGACGCGTATGGATTGATTTGGGAAGGTGACTGGCCAACACATCTCAAATCAAACTTTCGATGTCATTTGAGTATCACACTAGGGTGCATGTGTGATGAGATGTGTATGTTTGTGATATGTGTAGTGTGATGGGTATGCGAGTGTGCAGGGGCGGAGCCAGGAATCAGCTTTGAGGGTGTCACAATTCGATCGGGGTGCCACCCCTACCAAAAAATTACCAAATTAAGTGTATTTTTCGAATTTTTTTTTGTAATTGTTCCTATAAAATTTTTTTTGAACTTTTTCCCCCAAATGGGGGTGTCACCTGCCACCTCCCCCCACTAGGTGGCTCCACCCGTGCGAGTGTGTGATGAGGTGGTGAGAGTAAGTGGGTTATAAAGGGGAAGAAGATGGTAAGTGTGTATGAGAAAATGCTAGTGAGATTGGAAGCATTTTGGCGATATAGAGTTGCGGTAGTGTGATGTGAGTATTAGAAATGACGTGTATGTGTGAGTCTGGAGCGTTAATAGGAATGTGAGGTTATTGTTTTAAGGTGAGGGTGCGCGTGAAAATTGCGAGACGAAATTTCTTAAGGGGGAGAGAGCTATGAGACCCGTATCATTAAAAATGCAGTAAGAAAAAATTTATTTAGTGGTGAAAGGAATTTATTAAAATAAATAAAGGAGATTAAATATAGTATTGGGTGAAATTAAATAATAAATTTAATAATTTTAAGGAGTTAAAAGTTTAATTAAAAAAAGGGATAATTGACAAATGTAATTAAAAAAAGAAAGAAAAACTACTTATCTTTACATTTGTGTGTGTGCAAACAGCTTGTGCTGTTAGTGAACAAAATGTAATGGTTCCCCCCCCCTACAAGAAAAATACAAACGTGACAGACAGGAAGCAATTAAAGAAAAACGTGTAATATTTATTTTGCACATAATTAATGCATTTCTTGAAAGTTGAAATAGGAGTGTTGTGATAAAAAGGACAAGTTTTGACAGAAGGAAAAACAAACGTGATAGAGAGAAATCATCGGGGGAGAGGAGGGCGTGCAAGCCACCAAGCAGATCGAGAGGAGAGGCGCCGGGGGGAGAGGACGGACGGCTACGGGCGGCAGTCGACGACCAGGTGCGCGGCAGTGAGGAAGGAGATCGAGAGAGAGGAGGCGCGACAGAGAGAGAGGACAACGGCGGGGGAGGCGATCGGGCGTGCGACAGTGGGCTAGCAGCGGCAGGCGCAACTGTGGCGTACGGCAGCGCGCTGCGGTGCACGGTTTGTGGAGGTGCGGTGGTGGACGGCGGTGAGTGGGGCTGTGCGGCGACAGATTTGGGTTGGAGGTGCGGTGGTGGACGGCGGTGAGTGGGGCTGTGCGGCGACAGATTTGGGTTGGAGGTGCGGCTGACGGGCTGTTGTGCAGTGGAGGTGTCAGGCGGTGGTTGGCTGTCAGTGTTGGTGGCTGTGGTGACGTGAACGGTTTGGGAAGTCCACTGGGACTTAGCGGCCAAAACGGACAATATTGTGCAGGGTGGGAGCGAGTCGTTATAAAATATGTCCAGCATATAACCTCGTAATCGTCCTAGCATGCTTCTAAGTCCAGCGTGGTTCAACAAGTTCTCAAGAATGTAACAACAAAGAACATAGTTACTTAATCGAAAAAGAACTTCACAATATTTAGAATAACTACCACACTCACCGAGTACCCTTAATAGGATTTTTTTGAATCAGATTTTGCCAGATAGATATACTTAGATGATTTACCTGAAACAAGTTTAATTGTTAATGCCAATATGGATTAACATAAAACAAATGGAATTAAACACTTAATTATTAGAGTACAACTTCTTTCCCCTTGACATTTCCCATTGTTTTTATCTCTAAAATAAATCTTAAAACCCTTAAAATATTCCACAATACCCTTAATTTAGATTTCACAAGTTAGGATTTAGTTTTTCTCATTTTCCATTTTTTCCAGATTGCTATGATATCGGTATCAATATTTATCATGATACCAGCATCCTAGTTATATGACATGATACCGATATCCTAAAATATTATGATACCGGTATCCCAATCATATGGTCAGATACCGATATCCTAAAATACCATGATACCGGTATCCTAACTTCTCAGAAATCGGTATCCTCAACATTTTTATGAAACCGGTTTCCCAGCATAAGATCGAATATTGGTATCATGCTCTTTCTATGATACCGATATCTGATACCTCTGTTCCCAAGAACAGACCCCACTTGCGAATTTCGGGTTTGAACCATTTACATTCTAACTCGATTTTTTGACGAATTACAACTCCAAAACCTATAATTTTTTATATACAACTACTATGAATCACTATGAACATATCCCCAAGGTTTATTTACAAAAATATAAGATCCAACATGATTTTTTCATAATTTCAACACAAATCAGATTTTTACATAATTTTCTCAAAAATTCCCATAAGAACCAAGACGATATTAAGGATTCACATACCTTTTAACACCTATTTGCAGCAGAAATTAATCCCCCCAAACTCTTGGCTTGATTCCCCTTCGAGACCTCTCTCTCTCTCACACAATTTTCTCACAAAAGACTTGCGAGAGTGAACACCAAATGAGACAAATTTTCTTCCTTTGGCAAACAAACAAAACCCACCTCCTATGTAAAATTCTATGTCATGCACCCCAAACCTTTTGGGTTGACTACTCCCAAAGATATAATCTTGTGTATCTATGATTCTAGACATGTAATATTCTCATCTAAATTTATATTTTAAATCAATAATTTTCCAACTTTAATTATTTTTCGGGAAACGGGTATTACAGTAGCAGTACAATCTTAGTACTTCCGGACATGAGACTATAGGTATTCGCGCCATCGTCATGCACTACTCAGCGATCAAATTGCCACAGTCTCTCCAACAATTGATGACAAACATCCATTCCCACCACATCACACCAAACACGATCCTTATATTTAGGACCAACAGAAAATGATACTAAACATCTCTTTGAAACTTTAACCTCGTTACCTTTTTTCAACCATGCCAACTTGTAAGGACTAGGATGAGGCTCTGCCTTCAACCCAAGTTTCTGAACCGCCTCTTCTAAAATTACGTTTTCACAGCTACATGAATCAATCACAAAACGACACACCTTGTCTCCAATTGTGCATGTAGACTGAAATACATTGTTCCGCATCCATGAATCATCCAGAGTTTCACGGGGGGCATAAAAAGCCCTCCGAACCACCAGCATCAGCCCGATATCTCCAGCGACCGCTTCAAGCTCCTCTTCGTGCTCCTCATCAAACACTGGCCCACGATCATATACACCCCATTGATTGCCCTTAGTTTCATCTCCCTCCAGAAATAAAGCCTTGCATTCACGGTCACCTTTCCGACACTCCACAACACGATGACCCACTTCACCACACTTGAAACACTTGAACCCCGAACCACCAGAGACAGTTGATTGGCTGTGTAGCCGGCAGTGGAAAGGCAGTCGGTTTAGGCGCAGAAGGGGTTGTTGTCACGCCTCATCCCTGATAACTGTAAAGCCAATTATCTAAGGATGACACGTGGCAACAACAAACACTAATCCAAACACAACTCACCACAACAATTGAAATAAACCACTGAACTGAAAATAACACTGATGATACAACCAACTCCACTCCTCTACACATATACAACACCACATTAAATGCCCACAACTAGACCGGATAGAAAACAGACTCAAAATTAAAGATACAGACTCAACTAAAATAAAAACTCTTTATTTAATCTTCTCAAAACACCACTTTCTCTCAACACCCTTTCTCAAAACATAACCCTTTTGAAATTCAATTCATTTTCTATTTGAATTCATCTTAAAAACCTTTTCGTAAAACATAATTCTCAACTCATATCTCAAACGTGTGATCCGTAGGATTTATCACTTTTTTAAACATTTTCAAAGCTCACATATTTTACTATAAAAGTATATAAATCACTTTAATTTATACAAAATTGTACAAGTATATTCCAGCAGCCCATGACGTGGATCCGGGTACGTCTTAAATTTCGGGGCGAAATTTCTATAAGTTGGAGAGAGTTGTGAGACCTACATCACTTATATGCATCATTAACGATTAATAATTGAGTGTTATATTACATATGGTAAGTCCTTATCGCTAGGACAGTCGGGAGCGACATGACGAGCGGCCCCTAGATCATTACTTGTGCCTATCCGAAAATGTCCCTGAGGTTTCAGATCTAACAAAAACGGGTGATCACCAGACTTTAATGACCGTTGACTATTTTTGTACTGAGATGAGGTGAGGTGTGGTGAAATAGATCTTATTGATCTTTTTTAGCTATTGAGTTATTGGTGATCTTATACGTGATTTTGAAAAGAGTTACCGAAGAGAATTTCAAAGGGTTTTGAGTTGAGTAAAAGAAATGTGATTTCTAAAAAAAAGCGTTTTGGAAGAAGGTGAACAGTAGCAGTAGAAGCAAAGGGAGAGAAGAAACCCATGTTTCACAAATTAGCTTTGGATTTTTGAATCGTTCAGCTGAGGTAAGAAATTTCGAAACTAATTACACAGAGTTGTTTTATATCATTCAGTGATCATCTAGATAATTTTAGAATAAAAAACAAACAATGTTTGGATAAGAAATTGGAATAAAATCGTTTTGGAGAAAAATTAGCAAATCACAGAACCAGAGCACGATCGGGCCCAGGACCGGACTGAGCACCGGGCCATCCACCGGTGCCACCGGTGATGGAGCCAGTGGGCTTCTGGGTTGGCAGTGAGCCCAAAGGCTTGGGTTTTTGGCTCGGGCCTTGGCCGGGAAACTTCGGGAAATGTTTTTAGGCCTAAAGTCAGAACCTAATCAGTGTATTAAAATGTGTTTGCACTTAGTTTATAGTGTATAAGAATCAAATAAAATGCTTGTTAAAGAACCTAAGAAAATAAGAAGTTGGAAAGCATAGATCATGTGTATTGTTTCAGTATCGTTTCTTATATAGATTCATTGGGTTATTGATAGGTGTTGAGGAGCCGCCGTCGTCTTCGGCTCATCGAAAAGGCAAGCAGGTTGCTTAGGAATCCATTGTCATCCATCAAGTGAATATAATATAGAATTGTATAATATAGAGTAGTTTAATACTTTTATTAGTATAAAAGTATATTTTGAAATGTTTGGGGGAAAAAGATGAATCCTACGGATCACGTATTTTCGAAGGAAAGGGTTAAAAAAATGTTTCAAATGTGTGTTTTGATAAGGGATTAAAGGAAAGGTTTTAAAGAGGTTTTAAAAGAGGTTTTAAAAGAGGAATGGTTTTGAAAAGAGAGAGTTTTGGAATAGAATGGTTTTGGTTAAAAGAGAATTAGAAAAGAGTTTTGAAACTATATTAAAAGGTTTTCCATTGAGATGATGTCTTGGATCGTGCCTAAATAGCCTTGCCATAGTAAACGGGGTACTATTGGGTTTATGCACTAGGGTGCATTATATATATATCACACATGTGTGCTATTTACTATTACTTAGTCCTTACTGCTGGGGCAGAGAAACGAGCGGCCATTGGTTTATCATGGTGTATCTATCCGGATATTCTCAAGTGTACAGATCTGTGTCTCAACGCTGATCAGCGGGAATGATACTTGGCTATTATGGTTTTTGTGATGGGATGTGATTTGAGATGAGTTGATTGTATTAGATCATTGAGATGAGATATGAGTTTATTGTGGTTATTGAGAAATGTGATTTTAAAATGGGAATTGGGGTTTTGGTGTTGTACAAGGTTTTTATTTCTTTGAGTTTGTATTATCAGAGTTTATATTTCAGAGGTTGTGTCTGTCTTATCAGATTAGTGTGTGATTAGAGTTTTGTATCCGGGTATGAATATGCCACATGCCTAATCCGGTGATTACCTTGATAATTAACCGGGTTGAGGCGTGACAGTTGTGGTCTGACTTGCACCACTCCAAGTAGTCACAGGTTTGTGGCCAAGATGTTTTTCCAACTGTAATGCCCTCTGGTGTCCATCCGACACGGAATACAGATCAAACGCATTCAAAGAGTATTGGAACGATTGGCGCAAGCCCCCAACATACCTTGAAATCAACTGCTCCTCTGTTTTGACAATATCATTTTGTGTAATACCCATTCCCTTTTTAATAATAGAATTTATTTTTTTAATTATGGTTTTGCTTGTTGTTGGAGACCTAGTGCATAATTGTTTAGGGAGGTTAAGTGATGCACTTTTGAGGAATGAAAGGAGTATTAATTCTAGCCTCAAGTCATGGCATGGAAATGCATCCATATGGTTATAATTTTGGCCTTTGAGTTATCCTTGGTATGAATGAGTGATGTTTAAGGTTCATAATTGAGATTGATAGATTCTTTAGATGATGTGTGAGTTGAATTTCATGTTTTTCGGGTTCAAATGTTGATATAAGCTCTTGGGTTGAAATCGGTATCATGAGTTGTAGTTTTTTCAGAAGTTGGGCGGAGTGTCGGGATATCGGTATTATGGTGGGCATGATATCAGTATCTGAGTATGTGCATAGGATATGGAGTTTGTCCAGCAGACTGTGAAATCGATATCATGGATGGTATGATATCGATATTAGGATATAGGTGTGATATCGATATCATGAATTTTGCATGAAATCAGTATCTTGGTTTGGAAAAAATCCATGGGGTTGATCAGAGGTCTGGGATACCGGTATCATGAGTTGCATGATACCGATATCTAGGTTGGGCGGGATACCGGTATCATAAGTTATAGGATATCGGTATCATGGTATTGCAACTTTGGAAGAGGGATTGGGCAGTGTGTTATGATACCGGTATCATGAAGATCATGATACCGATATCTGGATGTCGACAGTTTAAAATTACTAAACATCCGGTTAAGCGAAATTGAGGATATTTTGGTCATTTTAACAACTTAAGACGGTTATTAAAGGGTTTCTAAGTGTATTAGGGTTACATTGTGTGTGTGTAGCCTCCTTAATTCATTTCAAATCTAGAGAGATAGAGAGATAGAGAGATAGAGATAGATAGAGATAGATAGATAGATAGATAGATAGATAGAGAGATAGAGAGATAGAGAGATAGAGAGGGATAGAGAGATAGATAGATAGATAGAGATAGATAGATAGATAGATAAAGATAGATAGATAGATAGATAGAGAGAGTATTTCTATTGATCGTTAGATACGGTAAGTCATGCATATCACTCAGGTTTCTCTTGTTTTCTCCCTTAAAAATCCATGTTTTGATTGGGGGTTTTGGTGTGTGGACCTTTGTGTGTGCGTTTAATGTTCGTGTTGTGTAGATCTATAAAATCCTTGGAAGAATTTGCATGTATTCACAGGATTTCGGTATAGTTTGCGGATTTATGAATGTGTTGGAATTCATAGATCTATGGAGTTTTCATGTGTATTGTTAATCGCTAATAATTATTGTTCGATTTTTTCAATGTGTGGGTTGTATCCATGGTTGCATGTGATTTGGTAAAACGTTTGTATGGTTTGGAAATATATGGGCTTTGAATCAAAGAGTGAATATGCTTGTGAATTGTAAGATCCGTCATTTATGCATGTTATGTTGGTAGAAAAATGTATCCAGTTGAATCGCATGATTATATTATATTGGTTAAACCTAAGGGAATAAATATTCATGCATGCATAAGTGTGAATGGAATTTATGGATTATGGGACTGTGTATTGTAATTTCCGTTCTTTATGTTACATTACAATTTCAATTATTAAAGGTGGCCTACATGCATATATATACAAAGGTGGCCTTCGGACATATATACAAAGGTGACCTACGGGCAAATTGGCTAGATGCCAAGAGGTGCGGGGGACGCCCTAATCCTATCGAAGGTGGGCTACAGCCGATATCATTTTAAAGGTGGACTTCGGTCAAAAATCATTTTAAAGGTGGACTTCGGTCAAAAATCATTTTAAAGGTGGACTTTTGTCAAAATTATTTTAAAGGTGGACTTCAGTCAAAATATTTCAAGTTGGGCTTCAGCCAAGAGTTTTACAAGTTAGGCTACGATCTTGTTTTTGAGAAAAACTTTCCTATTTTGGAATTTGAAATTCTATATCTCACACTCTGGTTTCCTTGTGTTCGCTTGGAAATCAGGTAGCAGGATTATCGGTCCACTACGAGGCATGAAGGACTTGCATGACAAATCTTAGTGAGATCCTTGGAGAGGTGTTGCGTTGTAGCAAGGTTAATATTTCCTTCCAGTTGTTGCAACACTCTTATTAGTGTTGTTTTATGATTTAGACTTATGTTTTGGAGCACTTGAGGATTTTATCACTTAGTTATTGTGGTTTTGGTATATTGTACTTGAGGTTTCTTCAGTTGTTCGTTATGAGATTTAGTCGTGTAGCATGATAAAATGGTTGGGTTATTAGCATTTCTTAATAAAAGAAAATAAAAATTTTTATTCCGCATTATTTCATAAGGTGTTTGGTTTGGGATGTTACATTTCGGGTCGCCAACTGGTAAATCTCCATGGTATAGTCATCCACGGATCGAGAGTTTTGTCGAAGGTTTTGCAATCATTGACACGTCAAACGACTGTATTTGTGTGGGAGGAAATGCACCCACAACTTCTTTTTCATTTTCTTTCATGATGCAATCTTCCCCTTGCCCTGCCTGGTTCGAGACACCTTCAACTGCTGCCACCAAGCTGTAGCCCTACCCCGGAACGTTGTGGCCACCAGCGCCACCTATTTGTCATCTGGAACTTCTTTTAAATCCAAGGTCTCTTCAACAGCGGCCAACCCATCTCCCAACGACGATGGTCATAGCGATTAGCCACAACCTTCACGACCCCTGTCGCGGTTGTAACCACCATAGCCACCATCAGCAAAGGGATTGATAGTAAATTCATCATCCCGAAACCCTTCCCCATTCTGAGGATGCGGATATACAGCACGACCATTGGGGTTTCCAACGGAAAGGGTAGTGATCTGTTCGGTAAGTGTGCCGGACATTTATTACAATCGCCGTTCCAATCGTTGAATCCTCTCCTCCGTTCATGCTTCTCGTGCAATATCGCCACGTTCATAGGATTCTTCAACAAAAGCAACACGACCTCCTCATCCACAACGACCTCCAACACGTCCTCTAGCGGCCATAATTAGGATTGAAACTCAGGCTCTGATGCCAACTGATGCAGGGAAGAGTATAAAAGTGGCTGATAAACACAAGGACAATCACAAACACAATATAGAGAGGCACTCTCTAATGCAAACTTTATTATTCATTCATAACTGCCCTAGCCGTAAGGCTAACATGTTTAAATAGATAGAAAACCCTAAAATCAAACAAATCCCGCCAAAAGGCTACGAAATAAACAAAATAAGGAAAATTACCAAAAATGACAGAATTGAGATAAAACTCATACATGGAGTTGTAGTTTGTCCTATGCTGTCACATCACTTTCTTGGATAATTTGCTTTACAATTATTCGGATTAAGGCGTGACAAAATGAGTCTTTTCAAGTTCTTGGGGTATATAACCCACATGGATCGATTTTCCCCATTTTTCACAGAAAGTCCTATCACTTGAGAGCTATTCTCAGCCCCCATCGTCTCTCTCTCTCTCTCTCTCTCCATCACTTCCTCTTTTGATTTCATCATCTAATGAGATTTAGGAGAAATCTTCTTCTCCAAAGTTGTTCTACGAGCCGAGATCTCTCTATCAACATGGATTTTGGAGGTGTTTGCTTACTACCCTCACCTAGGGTTTTTAAAAACTTCATATTGAGGTAGGATTATCTATCCTTATTATGAATATGGTTGTCATTTCTCCCTTCCCTCTCTTGTATGTTGTTCTCTCTTAGGTTTATAGGCGTTTTTGAGTATTTTGATTGTTTGACCTAGGGTTCTTGATTGAAATTCGAAATTGTTAATGGGTTTGCATTGTCTAGGGATATGTGAGACTATTCCTACCATCAATTTCTACTCCTCTTACGTCTATTGAAAACCCCCAAATTTTCCAAAAAATCCTAGTTGTCAAGTTGGAAGTAAATTTGGGTCTTTTGCCTTATATGATTTCTTTGATAAAACTGGAAGTTACAAGATGCAATTAGGCATTAAAGCTAATATTCGAATGCATTAGCATGTCATGGTCACTTAGAAAATCATTGGAACCAAGGTTAGGAGGTTTATGCCCTACCTTGGGAAATATTTTTAAAATGATGAACCATAAGTGGATCGGGAGTCTTGCATGGTTATGAACATTGGACTTCAATACAAGTTCATGTTTAAAATGCATGGTTCTCATCACTAGCATTGACTAGGATATGTATATACATTGGTCTAGTATTGGCTAAGAAGATCAAATAAAATGGACTAGTTTTGGCTAGGAACTAGAATGACTTGAACTAGATTTGGCTAGGAAATTTAATGAATTGAACCAGCATCGGTTAGGAAGAAAAATGATTATAATTATTGTATATGAACGGTCATGGGTTCTTTTCGGGAATGGACTTATGATGGAATTCCCTAGATGGTTATATCATTCATGACATTGTGCAAAATGGGGGTAACTTGGCCCTCCCAACGAGTTGGGGAACGACGGAATAGATAGTTAGTGTGCCGACGAGCCACTAGGCTGGAACATGCCCACTTGACGTTCTTACTCCTAAAACATAATAAGGATGAAGATATGTAGGATTTCTTTGGGAATGGACTTATGATGGGATTCTCAGATTCATCCATACTATGAAATAATAAAAATGGAATGAATAAAAAATGGACTTATTGGAAGGTAATATAAAATGGGAATAATGTGCATGGCATATTGTGGAAGGAAAGATAAAATGAGATGAAATGATTTTGAAAATGTAGTTGCATGGTGAGGTTTGGAAGTGGAATGTGGATTTAGAACAAGGATCATGATAATGTATGCTTGTCTCTATTTTATCATTCATTGCATACTAGACATTTACACACGAGTTCACAACATGCATATACATTATAGGATATCGATCTTCCTACTAGATGTAACACTCTTTATTTTTCAGGTATCGCTCCTACCTCTTAAGGTTGACTTGCATTTGGAGTATTTTCACCATCTCCTTTCATTTTGAAGACTTGAGCCCCCATTTGGTACTATGTATTAAATTTACTTTGGGAACTCATGTTATACTTGTTTTTCTTTTATGTTTTTCTTTGATTATCATGCCTGGATGTTTCATGTTGGTGGATCGTGAGTATGAGATTGTAGTTATTTTTTATTACAAAGCTTATAAAAAATGGCTTAAAATCCGGGGTTTGACAATGGCACTATCCATTAATCCTCTTGTTCCGATACTCCCACACTATGAAGCACGGATACTCAAATTTAGGTTTCGTATCTCGTACTGTATGCGTATCGGATACGGATACGCTCGGATACGCTCCGGATACATATCGGATACATTTTTTTAGAGTATCCTGTTTTTTTCTTTTTTTTTAATTCTCCGATACATTTTGGATACGCTCGGATACGTTTTGGATACGCTCGGATACATTTTGGATACATTTTTGATACGTTTTTTTGGGTATCCTGTTTTTTTCTTTTTTTAAAGAAATCAAAGAAAAATCAGATGGATATTGGACTGCAAAAACAAGCAAATTTATGTTATTTTTAAGTTAGTATCCTTATCAGAATCGTATCTTTAGCTGATTGGGTACAATTGTGAATCTATCCGGGAAGGATCCCTTTGATTTTTGTTTTGTTTATCGAAAAAACAAAGACTGTTTTGTATAAAATGGACTCTGTAGTGGTTCTTGAGAAAAAAATGTGTTTCTTTTTTGTAGAATTTGTGGGACATGGCACTTGTAGGAAAGTAAGGTTTTCAATTCGCAGACAATGGATAGTGGTGTACAAGTCACTTATCTGAAGTATGTATCCATGTGTGAACTGTGCAAATGGGTGTTAATAAAAATAATTTCTGGCAATCTATTTTTTTGTTGGCTTCCCACTTGTCTTCGGATGCATAAAATGAAAAAAATTGTCCTAAAAACTTATAATGACTCATATGATGATGGAGAATGTCAAGGTTTTGATTTTTGATGATGATGATGCTAAATAAATTTTTTTTTTGCTTGACATATGATTATGAATGGTGAACTTGTGTAATGATTAACTTTAAATATCTAAAATTTTATTTTTATTTATTTTTTATTCAACGTATCCCCAACGTATCGTATCCTACTTTTGAAAAAAAGACGTATCCGTGTATCCGTATCGTATCCGTATCTCGTATCCGAATCCGTGCTTCATAGCTCCCACAAAAATGGTTGCATTGAAAAAGACATCGTCACCTCATTAATACTACTCGGTCTCTTCTTCTTTCTTCCTCCGCACCACCTATCTTTTAAATCACATGCCCACCCTTCTTCTGTTTGGATCTTGCCCATATAAATATCTCTATGGTCAACTATTCTCTCCTTCATGTTTTTGGCTCTACATGCTTCTTCCTCAGAAGGATCAGTTCCTCAGAAGGATCAGTAAGCTCAGTGCTCGTTGAACCTTTTGTTTCTTTTTAGGGTATGATATACACCAAAAGGGTTATCAGTGTTTTGATCTTGTCATTAATTGGTTATATGTTTTGCGTAATGTTATTTTTCTTGAGCTCCTCCCTTACTTCACTCTTCCCACTAAATCTACTCTTGTGGCTAAGGAAGATTTGGTTTACATCGACTCTTTTTGTGTTAGTATGGCTGCTGAGGAGTATACTTCCACTTTCAAGGTGTCTGATATTTCCTCTTCCCTCTCCAACTCTACCCTCATTCCTCCTACTCATGATCGTCATGCTCCGGCAAGACTTGGTTTTTTTCGTATTGTATTTTCCTCTTCACATTGTTCTTTCTTGTCTCATATTCACTTATTTTGAACTCAGAACCTACAAAGATGCTTGTAACGGCCCTCTTTGGGTGAATGCTATGAATGACGAGTTGACTGCTCTTGCTATGCCTCAAACTTGGGAGATGGTTCTTCTATTAGATGGTAAGAATCTCATTAGTTGCAAGTGAGTTTACAAAGTCAAAACTCATTCTAATGGCTCATTGGAGCGGTATAAAGCCCGTTTGGTTGTAAATGGATTCTCTGAGGAATATGACACTGATTGTGAGGAGACCTTTTTCTGTGTTGCATAAATGGTGATTATTCGCACTCATTTCTATTGTCGCTGCTCATTAGTGGTCTCTCTTCCAGTTGGATGTCAAAAATGCCTTTTGAATGGTTTTCTCGTAAGTTTATATGCTCCTTTCTCCAGATTTTTCTATTGGTTATGGTCTTTTTTGCAGACTACGTCGTGCTCTATATGGTTTTAAATAGTTTCCTTGTGCTTGGTATGACCAGTTTCAGGCTGCTATTATCAAGATTGGTTTTTTAGCTAGCGCCAATTATTCTGCTCTTTTTGTGTCACACTTCTCATGTGATTCTTTACCTTTTGCTTTATGTTGATATGATTATCACTGGTTCTGATTCTACTTCTAGTAGTAAGGTTAAGCTTCATCTCTTCTAGGAGTTTGAAATGAAAGATTTTGGACTTCAATATTTGTTGGGTATTGCGGTTGATTCTTATCCAAAGGGTTATCTTTTGTCTCAATTCAAGTATATCAACGACATGCTTTATCATGCTCAGCTTACCGACGACAAATCTGTGATACTCCCATTGAACTACACGCTAATTTCTTATCCGATGGTGTTTCTCTTGATGATCCGATTGAGTTTCGTGAGCTTGTTGGATGCTTGGTATATCTCACCGTGACTCGTCCGGATATTGCTTATGTTGTTCACATCATTAGTCAATTTGTCTATTTCCGGTCTATGCACTGGACTGCCTTGCTTCACATTCTACGCTATATTTGTGGCACTATGTTCCAATGTTTACTTCTTTCCTTTACTTCTGACTTAGCTCTCCGTACTTATGTTGATGCTGATTGGGCTAATGATATCTCCAATTAAAAGTATATCTTTGGCTTTTGTGTTTTTCTGGACGGTTCTTTGATCTCCTAAAAAAATAAGAAATAGTCTGTGACGCTCGTTCCATATTTGAAACTGAATACCCTGATATGGCCCATGCTGCACCAGAAATTGTTTGGCTCTGTTGGTTTTTATCAAATACGGGTCTCTCTTTCAACTCTCATCTCTATTGCAATAATAAGAGTGTGATTCAGATTTCGAACAAATCTGTGTTTTATGAGCGTACCAAACATATCAAAATTGATTGCCACTTTGTTCGCCACCATCTTCAATCTCATACTGTATCGTTTGTTATATCTTCTCTTCAGTTGACTGACTTCTTCACTAAGATTGACACATCTGCTCGTTTTTGCCTTTTCTTTGGCAAATTCTCGCCGCATCTTGAAGTTGAGAGGATGTGTGAACGTAATAGGTTAGGGTTAAGGGTATTTTGGTGCTTTTAATGTATTTTGTCTCTTTAGTGTTTTTTCCTATTCTCTATATGTTAATCTCTCTTCTCTTAGGGTAAATACAATATTGTAATCTGTTTTAGTCAGTAAGTTTTTTTTCTCTTTCTGCATTTTTCTTTTATTGTCACAGTTTGCACATTTATTCCAGGAGAAATCAGCTAATTTCGAGAACATACGAAAAAAGGTCGTAGATTGGATGGCAGGATTGCCCTTCTTTACGAATCTGTTTCAATTACCAATATGTTTTTTTCCTAAATTGCACCCGTGCATTTGTCTCATGGAAGTATATGTTTTGGCTTTGAAAATTGTAAAGCTGAATTCATCTGAATAACTGAGCAAAAACTGAAAACAATGCTTACAGTTTCCCCAAGTAGGTATAGTCTGTTGTCCAACTAAGAGCCTTGTGTATTGGCAACACCTCCGGACGTATTCTCTCTCTCTCTCTCTCTCTCTCTATATATATATATATATA
>NMUG010002209.1:0-16372 GCA_002855965.1 Monotropa hypopitys | reverse complement strand
ATGCTTTTCAACTCCACTGTATTCTTTTCTTTTTCATATTTCTCAACATCCAATATTTTTCCACCAATGAAGAACTAATGTTTCTTTTTTTTACAATAGATAAGGTGTCACCCCCCAACTTATTTGATTCCCAAATTTCTTTCTTTTGATGTTTTCTTTGATTATTCTAGGGAAAGAAGGGGTGGTACACCAACAATGAATATGTAAACAAAAATCCATCTTATAACTCCAAAATATATCTTCAACATGAATTTTCCAACCATTCTCAAGACAATATGTGGAAGTTTGTAGTCTCAATCAAGAAATGGTTCATCTAAGGGGCTCAAGTGGGCTAGCAAGGGGTATTTTGTAAGAAAGAAACAAACCAGCTCAAATATCAAAGATCGCCTAAAATCCTTTCCTACGGGCAACAACAACCGTATATGCTAAACCACAAGATATGTAAATGATAGTGAATTCCCGATGCTAAACAACAAAGATAATGAGATCAACAACGAGTATTTTGTATTCGTGATAACATAAAGTTCATTTGACACCACTCTAAGAAAAGATAAGGTACTAAGCTCACATGGGCGTAAGTCTCCACTAAACTAGCCTTCTAGACAACCGAGGAGCGACTCACAAGTGACATTAGCCTATTTTTTCAGTGAAGTGCAAAGAGTTAAAAATAGATGCCAAAACAAATTTTTTCAACAAGCTATAAAAATGAACTAAGATGCACCTACAAGTTTACTCAAGGTTCAACAAGTTCCTACTCGTGTTAAAGAGTTGAACTTGCAAATCCCAAAATCCATATAAAGAGCAATTCACCATTTACACTAACCGAGTCCGTTATGTGGACAATACGAGATATATTTTTCTCCCTGCCTCAAAAGAGAAAATAGAAGTAAGCGGCTATACTAGACTATCGGAATCAAATTTTAAAAATTTTCTGGAATATAAAATGGGACTACAAAAAGAAAATAAGCATAAATAAGGTACAAGCATGGAAACATGCATCACTCCCCCAACTTAAAATGTGCAATATCCTCAGTGTATAAGACAATAAAAAGGGAAAGAGTAATGTACCTCCGGGGTAGTGCAACCACCCTAACCAATTGTTACCTCAAGTTATCGATGGCAATGCCCACAAAGCTCCAAGATAGACACAAAGAACCCTGCAAGACTAACAAGCCAGAAACAAACTACAAGACAAATAATTAGTCCAAAATTTGCTTGCTAATGGAAGCCAAGCGTGCAGCACCGATGCAAAAATAAAAGAAATGTGAGTTCTCATGCAACTCTACATGAGTAGTACTTTTCTCCCTACCTCAAAAGAGAAAATAAAGGTAGGCGGCTTTACTAGACCATCAAAAAGGAGCCGTTCGAGCATGGCAAACACTGGGATTTAATGTCTCCCAGACTTAATGGAAATTAAATAAAATGCAAAAAGTTAAAAAGAAAGGGGAAAGAAAAAGAGATATGCCTCTAAGACGAGGCAACAATCGTAAAAGCGACCCTCCAAATTGGAGGATTGGATTGGCATAATGGCCTCCCTGGGGGCCGTAGCATGTGGTGAACACACTCATCCCCTTTCTAAAATATTGTAGCCGACCAAGCTAAATAAATAAATACTTGGAGTAAAAGGGGGTTTGGCGGCGTTTGAAGAATAAATGACCAACCATCCTACCACCACGGATGACTCGTGAGGAGTCAGTCAATGCCAAGGAAATCAATCTTTTCTAAGAAACGTATAGGAGGTGGTGGTAGAGGTGCACCAAAAATGGGGGACACGTTGGCAACGGAAAGTGGAAACTCATTGCTAAAAGTGGACTCCCCAAGAGTATCAATGGAAATTGGTGCTATAAGGGCACTCTCAAAAGTCTCTTGGGGAATACTATGCAAATAAGACTCCATGGCCAAAGGGCAAGCAACTATCATATTTTCACTACCCTCATAGTCTGCCTCTAACTCCTCATCACTCTCATTATAACAATAATTCATAAGATTCTTTTTAGGAGAAGTGAGAGGAGCATCATTGTTGGATTCAGGGAGCGACCCCATCTCGGCTTGTGCCATGAAGAGGGTAGGAGAAATCCCCACATCCGGATTCTCAAGAAAGACAACATCCTCGGAGGTAAGACATGTCTCCTCCAAGGGGTGTGTGGCGGTCATCTGCAAAGAACAAGTGTGTTAGCCAACTCAAAAAGTGGGACGTCAAAGTCCACTTGGTATGAATTGTTTAAGGCCGTGATGTTGTTGCAACTTTCTAGAAAGTATTGCAAAGTGTCCTCTAGAGAGGATGGGTGCGATGGTTGGGGGTCAAAATTTTCCTCCGGAGGACAATGGTCAAGATAATCCATGGGTGGCTCCGAATAATAAGTCTTAGGAGGAGCCACCTCAACAAAGTTGGAATCCAAATACATATTGCAACATTGGAGAAATGTTTGCAAATCATTCTCCAAAGTGTCTGAAAGTGGTTTTTGGTATGCATAAGGGTCCTCTTGGGACCATTGCTTCGGAGCTTGTGAAATCATCTCCGGATAAAAGAATTGGTTTGGAGCCATTTCATTGTAACAAGGGAGAGGTGGTGGTGGTTCTTGGTAATGCTCACATTCCCGATAAAAGTTAGAGTGCTCATGCCACTCGTGACTAGAAGGCTCAGGGAATGGAGGGTAGCACTCTCAATGTTATTGATCCATGTTTTCCCAAGGGTTACCTGAAGCCATGATCAACAACGTCTATTTTTGTTTTATACCAAAAAAATTAAGAAGAAACAAACTAAAAGTAGGTATATACGACGGGACAAAAGAAAACTTCAAAACTAGCTAACACTAGACTAAATGCAATTTTCCCCGGCAACGGCGCCAAAATGATGGGAGAAGAAAGAGGAGGAGGAGAGGGAGGCTCTCCCCACTCTCTAAAACCCTAAAATGAAGAAAAACGTCCATACATTGTTCACAATCGACTTATATATACACTCATAACCAAAAAGACACTTTTACCCTTAATTTAGGCAATTTTCTGCTGAAAATACAGCGTCGACCGGTCGGTGAGTTTTGGCCCGACCGGTCTAAATCTGACTGTTGAAATCCGACCGGTCTGAGGGTTTTTGACCGACCGGTCGGTTTTTGGAATTTTTTGTCCTTATTGTTTAAGGATGCATATTCTCGATAGCTTTCCGGTGCCATATTATAAATCTCAATCGGAGCTATACAGCAAAAGTTATACCCGTTTTACTGACGAATGGGCATGGCCATGGCTTTGTTCTTCTGGTAATTGGATCTTCCGGAATTTGGCACCCTTGGTGCTTCCTTGTTGCTCTTGACTTCAAATGGTCTTCTTGGTGTTCAAAATGGATCCCCAATAGTTCGGGGTCTCCCGGGGTCTTCCAAACTCATCCAGGAAATGCTAAACAACATGTACAAAATACCAAAAACTAGAAAACAAGATTAAACGCATATGTACAAGAACAAAGTTAAATAACAAACAACTAAAAACTAAAATTAACTAAAAGGAGATAGATTGACACACTTAAACTACAACATTGTGTGCCGATCAGGAGGGTTCAGGATCTTCAAACGATAGTGATTGAGCTACAGTTCAGGGGAAGTTGTTGCTATGTCAGATCTATGTATTGATACAATGTGTTTACTAATATCTGTGATGGTGCTAGTTTTTAGCTGCTTGATGATGTTGCTGTTGCTGTTTCTGGGTTTCTTAGCTGAGGGGAGTTTCTACTAGTTTCTATTTTGTGGGGGAGTTGCGGTTGTTCATAGACGATGTTGCTGGTGTTATATACCTTTGCGGATGATTCCTGTTGATGCTGCTTTTAGCTAGTTGTCAGATGTTTAGCTGTTCTTGTTGTTGGCATTCTTTAGTTACTTTTGTCAGGAGTTTTTTTGTACTAGACTTCAGATTTGTTTTATGGATATGTTCATGCTGCTTACTTTGCTAGCGTTCTCGTTATTGATGCACTGTCTATTTCTTAGCTGTTTTTGCTTGCCTTATTTTTCTCTTTCCCGTGACAAAAAGGGGGAGAATTTTGGGTGACTACTGCTATCGGCAATTTGATTGTGCTCACATGTGCCTACCTGCTCTTACTTGTTTGATTGTGCTCATATGTGCCTACCTGCTCCTACTTGTTTGATTGTGCTCACATGTGCCTACCTGTTCCTACTTGTTTTACTACTTACTTGTACTAGCTACTTACTTGTGTCTCACATGTGTTTATTTGTGCCTACTTGTGCTAGCTACTTTCCTGAGTATCACATATGCTTACTTCTTTTTACTTAGTTTACTTATTACTAGTGATCTTCTCTTGGTGTTTACTTTTCTTGCCTCTTGCACTTGATCTTGGATTGGTATATTGTGTTGTAGGTATTCCTTGTACAGGTTGTGCTAAGTTGATATTCATCACCATGATTTGTCATAGTCTTGTGTAGCTTGTACTAGCCGATAGAGTTGTATTTATGTTTTGTTCCCAGGAAACTTAAAACAAAGGGGGAGATTGAAAGTTTGTGTTTTGTTTTTATTTCTCCGGGACTTGTATGTTTATCGGGCTATGTATCTTTTTCCTTTGGTTTTTGTGGTGACATGACAATCATGGTGGTTGAGTGATACAAGTCAAAGTGAAGAAGATCAATGTTGAATGAAGTCTGAGGATGAAGTTCAAGTTTGAGATACAATGAAGACTGTAGTGACCATTGGTATACCTTATGGCGACACATCAGATTGATTTGGCGACGGTCTTGGCGTCAAAGGTATAACATGCACACACACATAATTGCATCATATCATTTCATATCAAAGTTTTACAAAATACATGAAATATGATTCTAATTGCTTTAAAAAACATTTTCATGTGTTTTGTTATTAATATTGTTTTGTTTTTATAAAATAAAATTTATTAATTTTAAGTTTTTCCCCTTTCTTTTTCTTCACTGCACATAACAGTTGCTCTTGCGCGCCGAAAGCGCTGAGAGAGCGTTGACGCTCTCTTAAGCACTTATGAGCGCCGACGCGCTCCCATTGCACATATCGAGAAAATTTTGTGCAGAATCGATAGAGCCTCGCGCGCCAAAAGTGCGGAGCTAGCGCCGACGCACCACTTAGGGCATTGGCCTAGCGTCGTGGCGCTCTTGCCGTGCCAACTACTGTTAGGTCATTTTTAAAGGATTTTTGTTCGCGATTTTGAGGGGATATATATAAGGGAGCTATTCCAAAAAACGTTTTAAGGAGTTTATTTATTATTTCTGATTTTGGAGAGGCAAGAGAGAAGGTTTTGGCTAATTTTTTCCTCCTCTTTTGATTTTGTTTCCTAAAACATAATGAATATATCTTTGTGATTCATCTCTCTATTCTCATGCCTATATTTGATTTGAGTTTTATTGGTTCAAGACTCATTCATGGTCTCTAAAAGGGTATTGATTTTGTTTTTCTAAAACGTCATGATTATATCTTTGTGATTCATCTCTCTATTCTCATGCCTGAGCTTGTTATATTAAAAGAGAATTATTTTATTAACTACACATAATCATTCATTGGTTTAATTTTAAGAAATTTAAATACATTGTTTTGTGTAATAATCAATTGAAAAAGTAAATCTATTCTATTGTGCAAGAAATTTTTATTTGGCCAACCTATTCACCCCCTCTAGGTATTGGCCCTAAGCTTTCGCGTAATTTTAGTATAAATGCATATTTGAAAGTATTTGGGAAAAAATAGGTAAACGCTACGGATTACGAATTTTTGAAAGAAAATATGTGTTGACATGGAAAGAGCTTTTGAATGATTAAGAGGTTTTTGGAAGAAGTGTGAAATTGATAAAGGTATTATGGAAGAAAGAATAAGATGAAAATGTTTTCAATAAAAGAAAAGAAGAAATATGTTAAATAGGTGACTGAAAAAGACTTTGGCTTCGGGTCGATGTGAGATTACAGACTTGACCCTGGGCTAATGTTGGGTGTTATATATATATACCCTACCACTGGGACGATATTACGAGCGACCCTTGGTTCATTACCCCTGTATCTATCGGGAATATTTCACGAGGTTATAGATCTATCATAACATTGGTCAACGGAATTGAATGACCATTGGCTATTATGGTTATTGAGATGAGACGATGAGAATGGGTTTGAGATAGATCTTATTGATCCTTGAGTTTGAAAGAGTTTAATGAAATGAGAATTTAGAACAATATGAGTTTTAAAAGAGAAATGAAATATAATGATATTTCAGTATTTGTCAGAGGTAAAGGGAAATGGGGATTTTGGTGTGTGTTAAATAGAAATGTGTTGGGAAAGATATTAAATGAGAATTGAGAAAATATTTTACAAGGAGTTATGATATTATGAAAATGATAGAAAAGATATTTCAAATGAAATGAGTTGTAAATAGTGATCTTTATCTATTTTACTTCTATTTATTACATATTTCTATAGTATTTACCAGTCGTCGTCGATGATGCACGATTATGCTTTTTTAGGTGTTTGGAGCTAGAGTTCACAGTCTAGTCCAGCTGCAGTTGTGTCAGGGTGTGTTGTAGTAACAATGAGTCTTTTATTTATCCTTTGATGTATTTGAGAGGATGTTTATCTCTCATTTGAGTTTGCTTTCATATTATTGAGTTGAGTTGTAGCAGTTGTTGAGGAGCTGTAGTGGAGTTGTATCAGGCATCTTGTCCAGAGATTTTATTTATTTGAGTCTATATCATCAGAGTTATGTATCAGTGTATGTATATCAGTTTAGAGGCATTTATTTCAGTTGTTGTTTAGTGGGTTGTGTTTAGTGGATGTTGTCGCCACGTGTCATCTTTAGATAATTGACTTTACAGTTATCAGGAATAAGATATGACATTTTTATGATCTGGTTCAGTTCCTCATGACCAATGATCTTGTCTTGGAGGGGAGCGAGAGTACAAGGACTGGGACCGACTATCTTCCTCATGGGAGTACCCTCCCTCCCTACTCTAACTTGGCCAATCCTCTGGGCAACCGTCCATGGTCCTTTGTGGGTCCCTGACGCCTCTACTAGGGCCAGTGTGATTCCATCGTAGGCTAGGGACGCCTCCACGAGAACCACGAACTCGAGGGTGGGCACTTCTGAACTTCCTTGGGGCTAGGGGCTGAGTAGGTTTCCACTACCCCTTTCTCCTTTTCAGTCGTCTTTGTTCTCTCGTTGTTGTTGGCCATGGTGGTCTGCTTCTTCGTTTCCTTTCGTTGGCGATGAGCTTTTCCTTCTTATGTGGGTAAATTTCTCACAGGCGGCGCTAATTGTGCGAGGATAAAATACGGCGAGAAAGCTACCTTCATGTTAGAATCTCTTTTTTTTTTGTTTGACACTAGTTTCCTGGATTTGCTGGAGCTTTTTGGACTGTCTTTCCTTTGCTCTTCGATCAACAACAAAGAAGAGATTAGACTCCTGATACAGGCATGTGCACTTAGTCTTTGTCAATTTATTTCAATCAGAATTAAGTTACTCACCTGGACTAATTTAATCATCGAAGAGACTTTCAAGCCACACTAGTGGGAAGTCTTTTAATTCTTGTCTTTGGTTGCAAATCGAAGAGTAGAGGAAAGTCAGTCCAGAAAACTCCAACAAACTCAAGAAAGCAAACTCAAGAAACCAGTGTCAAACTAAAAATAGAAGACTCCAACACGAATGTAACTTTCTTATCAGATTTTATCCCTCCACACATGCCAACCTAAAACCAAAATTAGTTAAAATGATTCCTGTTATTAGGGGATCGGACACGGTTTCCGGTTTAGGATTTTGGGGGACTAATTTTGGACCAAATCCAATTTAAAATGAAAAAAATATGATTTTGGACTTATGCATTCATAAAAAGTCGTCAAAAAATATTTATTATGAGGCGAGTCATTGAGGATGTGAAAAATGATCTAAAAATTTAAAGTTTGACACATATGCTTAAGAAAATTCTATCAAGTTCATAAATCATCTAAAGTCTTTTATTCCTCTGTCAATTTAAAGTTTACATTATTTTATGTTTTCTAAACTCCTAAAAAATATTGGTTCATTCTTTTTTGAAAATTCTCTCCGAGACAACAGTAATCACAAAAAATTGAAACAAAACTAACAAGTACGGGAAAATTTATTCAGTTATATATAATATATATATAAACCGGTCCGGTCCGGTTTATACGGTTTGAAAATTTTATAAACCGAAACCGGAACCGGTTTTCCGGTTTACAAAATTTTCAAACCGAAACAGGTTTTCCGGTTTATAATCTGGTTTAAAATATTCGGTCCGGTCCGATTTTCCGGTCCGGTCCGATTTTCCGGTTTAGAGTAACACCCCTACCTGTTATATTGATGTGTTGGTGTGAAGCCTAAAACGGGACCAAAGTGCAATTAATCCCCCAAATAAACAAAAATCCATCGCTCTGTTTTTATAAACACACTCTACCTCCATCTCCTCCTCCGCACCACACTTCCTCCATCTCCCCCGCCCCTCTCCACACCTCCACTGCCAGATCTCTATCTGCCCATGGATCCCGTAAAAGAATGGGGCCACACCCCTCTACACGCCGTGGACCCAGAAATCCACGACCTCATCGAGAAGGAGAAGCGGCGGCAGAGTAGGGGGATCGAGCTCATCGCATCTGAGAACTTCACGTCGTTCGCTGTCATAGAGGCCCTCGGAAGCGCACTTACCAACAAGTACTCGGAAGGAATGCCAGGAAACCGTTACTACGGAGGGAACGAGTACATAGACCAGATCGAGAACCTATGCCGCAGCCGCGCCCTCAAAACGTACCGCCTCGATCCCACCAAGTGGGGCGTCAATGTGCAGCCTTACTCCGGAAGCCCTGCCAATTTTGCTGCGTACACGGCTGTGCTCGAGCCGCATGATAGGATCATGGGTCTGGATTTGCCATCTGGGGGTCACTTGACTCATGGGTATGGTTGGAATGTTTCTCGTAAGATAAAATGATTTGTTTATGTTCTTATTATTTTTTCACAGAACTAATTACTAGGCTCTTGAGAGAAAACGTGAATATATGTATTAGAAACTAATGATACCCAGTCATCTAATGCTTTAATTAATCTTATTCATGAACTTTAATTTATTCTAGAATCGTATACGAATTGGGCCTGAAATCTGAGATTATCGTTGAGAAAGTTGAAAAGAGGATTTATGTGGATCCGGAACCACATTCGTTTTTCCTTGCTGACATCCAAAATGGGCCAAAATTTTCATTTTTCTCGTAATTACTAGAGAGTTATTCTCCAAGAAGAGCTTGATAAGGAGTTTTAGATCCAACACTAGAGAGAGGGTTTCTTGCAGAAAAATCGGTTCACGACTCCTTCATGCTCTCTTATGGTCATGTATACTTAATTAAAAATGCTTGTTAGAGTTGAAATCTTGGAGCCAGTGCATTCGGTTTGAATTGTAGGAGGAGCATCTGTTAGGACAGTAACTGCATGCCTCTGCTAGATCTTTACCACACTTTTATGTCTTCGTTATTACTTTGTTACAAGAAATCATATTTTGCGATGAAAGTGTATTTGTAACTTACATCATCAGTATTTCTCTAATGTGGATGACTGTATTTTTATGAAGGTATTATACCTCTGGTGGGAAGAAGATATCTGCAACCTCGATTTACTTCGAAAGCTTGCCATATAAGGTGAATTCGAGTACAGGGTATATCGATTATGAGAAGTTGGAAGAGAAGGCAATGGATTTCAGACCTAAATTGATCATTTGTGGAGGGAGTGCGTACCCTAGGGATTGGGATTATGCGAAGTTTAGATCTATTGCGGATAAGGTGGGCGCATTGTTGCTATGTGACATGGCTCACATCAGTGGCCTTGTTGCTGCTCAGGTACATTTTTTGTTTATTTGTGAACCTGCTTGGATAACACTGATTGTTCAAGTTTCTGATATGGTCTTTGTTTTTTCCTCTTCCAGTTGAACTGTGGATGTCATTGATTTAGCTCAATTTTATTAGATCTGATTTTAGGATTTGAAACTGCTGGCTTGGCTAATTGGCTGATCTGCCACAGTTGATTCTACTGTTCAGTGTCTACTTATCTTTTCTCGATGATTGTGGTTTGGTTGGCATACATGTTTGCATGATGTTGATTTGTTGTGTAGGATCTCAGCTAAATTGGGGTTTTGGTTCTTTACTACAGCTTAAGTTGCTTAAGTTTATGTATGGGTTTTGGTTGGTTCTATTTGGTTTTTTGTGGCCTTGGGTATAGAACATCATTTATGTCGTTCTATCTCTGTCTTTCTATTTGGCATTTCTAAGTTTGGGGTGTCTACCATTTCTTATTTTCCAATGCTTCTTTGAACTCTTAGAATTGAGTGTCACAATTTAGGTTTCAATTTGTGAATCTTCTTTTAAAACAATTTGATGCAATTTAATTTGAACTGCAATGAATCACGATATGAATAATCATTATTGGTTGCTTTGTCTGTACCAAATTGAATCTCTCGGAACATGTTCGTGGAGCACAAAATCTTTAATTTAATGAACGTATCTCTTGTCCATCCATTGGGATTTCTCGCTTTCACCCGGGAGACCGGGGATTAACCTAGTAACCGAATGTGTTTCTTTATTTACAAGGAATAACAATTTACATTATGGGAACGACTAAGAGATCTAGGGGGCAATTTATATTTGTATACTTAATAGATTAAGAAACTAATCTATTAAGATATGAGAAAATAGATTAAGATGGTTTTGACACATCTATTGTAGGCCCGCTGATGCGTTAGTTAGGATGAGTGATGCAAGACCAAACAACTCAGCAAATAGAATAATAATAAGAAGAGAAGATTAGAAGAAGTAGAAGAAATAGAGAAGAAGTATAGCAGCCAAAGAAGAAATCAATTCAATATCAAATCATTCAATAATCCCCTAGTAACCCTAATTAGGGTTTAAATAAGAGTCTAACCACAATATTATGGGCCCAAAACAATAAAGGTCCAAATAAATAAAATAGACTAAAACTAATAAAAAGGGACCACTAGTGGTGCAATGGTAAATACCCAATTCAATAACCTTAAGATATTGGATTCGAGTATGATCACAGTCACTTTGTGTATTATTACCAAAGGTTAGGCTTGCCCTCATCATTCCCCTTCCCAGACACCCATTAATGGGTACCAACTGGGCATTGATTTTAGACTAAAACTAATAAAGCCCAAAACAAATGGGTCCACATAAATGAAATAAAACCTAATAATAACGAATAAAGCCCAAAACAAACGGGTCCAGATAAACCTAATAATAAATTACTAGTCAATCCATAATGCCAATGATTGGGCCTTTTGGCCCGAGGCCGATAGACATGTCTATATCGGCATGTGCCAATGGTGTCCGTGCCAACTCCCTTGGGGTGGGAAGAACTCGGTTCTGACGAGAAAGTAGTATGAAGGTGCTGATAAAACTCTAGAAAATTTGGATCAAGTTACTGCAATGTCTCAACCGGAATCCAAGTGCACTTAGAAATGGGATGATCTACCCAACGAACAAGGAACCGTCAAACCACGTCATCCTTTGTGAGATCAACCTGCTCGTCTAAGATAGCATCAATTTTGTCATTGTGTGCAGGGATAGGGGACAGTGAAGAAGCAGTCGGCACTAAGATTGTGTTATTATCAATGGTGGGGGTATCAAATGGCTCATCTGGAGGGTGATTGTGACTTTTGTAAAACAATAAGGTCCTCAACATTAAAATTGGGGCTAAAATTATAGTGAGAAGGGATATCAACAATATATGCATTTAATCCAACCCGTTTTAATATTTTAAAAGGACCAGCACTACGAGCTTGCAACTTCAAAACAGATCTAGGAGGAAAATGTTTCGGCCTTATTCTAATCATCACATAATCATCAACATTAAAAACTACATGTCTTTATGCAAATCAACGTTAAGTTTATATGTTGCATTAATTGCTTCAAGTCGCTTATTGATATCGGCATGCAAGTCTCGAATATGTTGTGCGAACGCATCAGTCGACTCAAACACCCTAGCAGATGGAGACATGTGAACTAAGTCCAAAGATTTTCTGGGTTTATAACCATGCACAACTTCAAAGGGCTCACTCCTATCGACCTATTCATTTGTTGTAGGCAAATTGGGTTGTGGGTAGGATCAAGTCAGTCCCAATTCATATGATGGTCCTTAGCTTAAACACCTTAAGTGATTTCCTAAACTACGGTTAACAACTTCTGTTTGACCATCAGTTTGGGGGTGATATGCTGTGTAAAATTTGACTTTTGTACCAACTAGATGCCAAAGGGTTTTCCAAAAATAGCTAGTGAAACGGACATCCCTATCGGTCGCAATGGTTTTGGGTAGATCATACAATTTGATAATCTCAGCAAAGTATAACTTGGCAACTCTAGAAGCATCAGATGTTTTGCTACAGGAAATAAAGTGAGCCATTTTAGAAAACCGATCTACTACCACAAGAATAGAATCATGTTTCTTAGGTGTGCGTGGGAGACCTAAAACAAAGTCCATACTCACATCTTGTCAACGGAAACTAGGAACTGAAAGGGGTATGTAAAGACCAGTATTCTATTTCTTGTGCTTAGCTAATTGACAAGTACGACATTAACTCAATATTCTACCGACATCTTTCTTTAAGCTTGGCCAATAAAATTGACGCTCAACTTCTTCTATGGTCTTATCACGCCGAAAATGTCTAGAAAGGCCTCCAGCATGAACTTCTCATACTAAGAAATCTCGCACTGAGGTCCTTGGTATGCAAAGTTTATTTGTCCTAAACAGGAATCCATCTTGAATTTGGAACTCATCAGATATGTTCAAATTTTCACTCTGTAAGTCTAGAAAAATCTCCCCAAAGTCAACATGATTCATACTCCTCCTTGAGTCTATCGAATCCTATAATTAACGCTCACGATTGAAGTAAATCAAGGACACACGATGACTAATGGTGTCAGCTATCTTATTATCAACTTCTGACTTATGTTTGATAGCGAAAGAGTAGGCCTGCAAGTCTTCAATCCAGCGACCATGCCTATGATTAAGCTTCTTTTGGGAACTTAGGTAACACAAGGCTTCATAGTCAGAATAAAGGACAAACTTTTTTGAGAGTAAATAATGGCGCCAGTAACGTAAGGCTTGTACCACCGCATAAAACTCCTTGTCATAGGTGGAATACTTCCGTTTAGCCTCACATAACTTCTCGCTAAAGTAAGTGATGTGGTGACGCTCTTGACTGAGTACTCCTCCGATTCCTACTCCTGATGCGTCGCATTCTACCTCAAAGACTCTCGAAAATTAGGAAGACGCAATACGGGGGACTCAGTCATTCTTTCCTTGATGTCTTCAAAGGCCATCATAGCGTTCTTTGTCCACTTAAACTCTCTTTGTTTCATACACTCAGTTATAGGGGCCATAATGGTGCTGAACCCTTTGATGAATTGGCGATAAAAAGTAGCTAACCCATGGAAACTCCACACATCATGAATAGTTTTGGGTTCAGGCCAATCTAGAATGGCTTGAACCTTCGAGGGGTCAACCGAAATTCATCCAGAGGACACCACAAATCCTAGGAAGACAACCTTATCAGTAAAGAATGAACACTTCTTCAAGTTGGTATAAAGGTTTTCTTTCCTAAGTGTGGGACAGACTTGAGCAATATGGTCCTTGCGTTGATTTCTACTTATATTGTAAATTAGAATGTCGCCAAAATAAACCAACAAAAACTTTTCCATGAATGACCTAAGCGCTTGAGTCATTACTCTCATGAAGGTACTAGGGGCATTGGAAAGCCCAAAAGGCATGACTAACCACTTATAAAAACCATCTTTGGTTTTAAAAGTAGTTTTCTACTCATCCCCTGTCCGAATTCGAATATGGTGATACCCACTTTTCAAGTCAATCTTAGAAAATACCATGGCATCTACCATCATGTCTAACATGCCATCCAACCTAGGGATCGGAAAATGACTTCACGGTTATCTTATTTATTGCCCTGCTGTCTATACACATTCTCCAAAATCTATCTTTTTTTTGAGTCAACAGAGCTGGAATAGCACAGGGACTCATACTATCTCTAATGAATCCCCTTTTGTGAAGATCATTAACTTGCCTTTGTAATTCATCATGCTCAGTAGGGTTCATAACAATTTGGAAGATCCTCGGGAAACACATCTTGAAACTCTTCAAGTATCTTACTTGCCTTTTCTGAAATGTCTTGTGGAGAGTCCACAAGAACTTCTTTGACGACTAAAACGAACACAATACATTCTTTCCCACTTATGTCTCGAGTGAGTTCTTTAGGGCTAATGATGTTTAATTCTTTTCTACTCATTATCTCTTTTCCTTTGCTCGGATTAGCTTGCTTCAGAGGGATAGGCTTGAGAAGTATCTTTTTACCATTAAATATCAAGGAACATGAGTTGGAGCGACCATAAAGAGTGACATCTAAGACAAACAACCATGGTCGTCCCAAAATAATATGACCTACATCCATAGAGATCACATCACACTAGATCTTGTATTTGTAATCAAGGAATTGAATGGGTACTTGACAACGCTCCTTTACAGTTATAGATTATGCATCCACCCAAGAGACACTATATGGGTTAGGATGAGGAATAGTCTGAAGTCCTAAATGACCAACTATAGTCGAAGATACAACATTGATGCAACTGCCAACCCTTATCATCGATTTTGGTGTAAGTGTGGAAAATGGCATAGCGGCGCCAGTCCTCTTCCTCGCGGGCTTGTGTGAGAGCGCACCAAACAACACTTAATCGAGGAGCGCTAGGAGAAAGATGTCTCTCCTATACTTGGGAAAGTAGTTCAAAGGCATCCCACCAAATTCCCTTCACAATCTTCATCCACACCTTCAAATTCATCCACGCTGGGTTTGTAAACTTGCTCCTCCACAAACTTATCGTCCTCAACTTTTTTGTCTTCCTTAATAAAAAGAGCTCGGATTTGACAACTGGCAGCTACATGTTTAAAGCCCTGACACTTAAAATATTGGACTTGGGAGGTATTTCTAGAACTCTCAGGTAAGCTCCCTGTATTCCTATTATCTTTCACAACCTGAGTATTAGGAGGTGGTCTCAAAATAGATGTAGTGTTTGACGAGGAAGGGCGGTTATTAGGGGACGAATGTCATTGCGCCTTGTAAATTGGGGCCTAGCTATTAGTTCGTAGTTTTGTACTAGAGTGTAGGTCTCGTTTAAAGTGGTGACTCCCCTAAGGATAACCTCTCTTCTCAATTCATCACTAAGACCACGACAAAATCGACTCAAAATGACAGCCTTATCTTTCTGAACATTGCATCTCATCATGAGTTCATCAACTGAGTTATATAATCTCTCACGGGCATACTACCTTGTCGAGTATTGTTCCATTGATCTAACAAATTACCATGATAGGACAAAAGCAAATACGTGCTCTTAAGTCTCACTTTTATCTCTTCCCAGTCTACAACTGGTGGTTCATTACGCCTAGCAAGCAGATTCTCAACACTTTCCCAATACAGTTGGGCACTTCCTATCAATTTCATTTTGGCAAACCGACACTTTCTCTCCTCGAAGAATTGGTACCACTCAAAGAAACGGTCCATATCTTTCAACCATTTGGTAAACTCCGAAGGGTCTAGACGACCATCAAAAATTGGGGCCTATATTCTGACTTGTTTCATTAACTTTTTATCATTTCGCTCAGGTGAGGGATTCCTACGATGTTGCACTAGTTCTCTATCTGGATTCCTAGGCCTAGTGCGTGCTTCAATGATGTCTATCCTAGTATGTAGTCTTTCAATAGCTTCAGTGATTGCTGATAATTGGGTTTGCAATTGGTGTTTTGCCATAGTTCTATAGGATGTCAGTGTGCGACCACTATGTAATTGCATGCAAAGATTCTATAACTAAACTCGTTGATATCAATAACGACTCGACAAATTATTACTAATATAAACCTAGACTGTTTAAATGAAAAGACAAGTTAACTCTAGATGTTGATTAAATTATAGGAAAAATTCAAACAAGGTGCACGCAATAGTGTTGTATACTTTTTTTTAACAGGGATCAAAGCACGAAAGAAATAAACAAGCAACCTATGAAGCACGGACACGGATATGGATACGGAAACGGATACGGGATACGGATTTTTCAAAAAAAATGGAGACATGGACACGGCAATTTTATTAAATATTTGTATAAAAATGTATTTTTAATAAGTACATTAATTTAACGAACGAACAATTGATACCCCGAAGCATCAACATAAGCAAAGATATAATATTGTCAGAAAAAATTATGTTTTAGACACCTATTTACCTGAAGGAGAAAAAAAACAGAAACAAGAACATAACTAAAGCTACTATTACATATGAAACCAAAAGCGAACAAGAACACTT
>NMUG010002208.1:0-16377 GCA_002855965.1 Monotropa hypopitys | reverse complement strand
GGATTTCAAATTGAGAATCCTTGAGAATGTCTAGTTAAGTCGCGGTTAGTGAGAACAGAGCAGGTGATATGAGGCTTGAGAAGTAGACTTGTGTCAGGAGAGTCATCTTGAGGTTAAAGGAGGAAATCGACGTATCTTCCAGTATTAATGGATTCCTGTGGAAAAAGTGATTTGGTGAACCCTAGTGAGATCGTGAGTTAAACATTTGTTGAAAAATTTTGGGTTAATCGTACAAGGAGTGAGTCGAATAAATTCAAGAGTTTAGAGAAATTGGATGTTGGGTTGGTGCAAATAAGTGTAAGGCATTTCTAGGTAGAACCCGGATGAGGTTATGAAGTTTTGCGTAAGCTAAGAAGGCCTAAGTTTAGAAGTGTGTTATGAGAAAGGTTAATGGTTATCCATGGTGATGAGTCTAACCTTAGCATTTAGGACAATGGATTATTTCTGGTTGAAGCTTGTGTAAGATGTAGAGTAATGTTAATTTGAATGATAGTGATATCGGGTTTCGGTGGTAGAATGTGTTTAGGTTATCGCCTGAGTTGTTATTGCAAGGCTCGGTGAGTATTTTGATAATGTTAGGATTTGAGGAAAAGGTGTTTCTAATTGGGTCACTTGTGGATTGTTAGGTGAAGTTTGTTTTTACTTCTGTTTGAATGAAATAGTGGTGTTAAAGATCCTTGCGTTAGGATGTGGTGGAAAGAGCTATTTGGTTTTATGGTGTGTCGGCACTTTGTCGGTTGTGTCGATCTTAAAGCTATGTTAAGATATTGAGGTTTGGTTGCATCAAGTATAAGGTGCGACATTGAGGTTTGTCATTTTGATAATGGTCTAGTGAGTGCCAAATAGGAGAGATTATGTGAACCTAGAGTATTTGATCGGAGAAAGGAAATTGTTCTGTGTCATGAGAATAACTTCTATTGTTGAACGAGTTGGTGTGCGAATATAGTTATGGGAGAAATTTTTTTAGTTAGTCTCTTTTGAATAGTTGCATAATGAGAATTTCGGAGTTTTATTGTGAGTTGGGTTTAGGCCTATCGAGGCATAGAAGGTTAGCATGGTATAGTCCTTACGTGTTATTGAGTAGTGTTAACCCAAAAGGGAAATTCTAGATAAAGCAGAGTAATTTGAGTAATACTAATGCGGTTAGTAGTGACGTTGGGTTCATGACCCTATGTTGAGGTTTTATGCGATAGCTAGTTCCGAGATAACCGAAAGAGATTGCCTGACATGGTTAATTTTGGTGTGTATGTATTGTTGTCGGATAGCCGATAGAGAATGGTTCATCTTTAGGTTGGTGTGTTAGGAGAGTTTCTACTCAGGCCTAGTAGGGTAATGCCGACAAGAGGTAAGTATCGCATTCGACGTGGGGTTGAATGTCATGTAAGGATTATGACAGTACTCGGGGAGAGTTGAGGTTGGAATTATCTTGATGGCAATGTTAGGAGGTAAGAGTGTGTAGCGAGATATGGTTTGTGGATTTAGAGTGGCGTATCATTGCGGTTGTCCTTTCAAGAAGGCGTAGGTAGTCATACCAATGACTTGACGTTAAATAGTATCAAGTAGGGGAATTGAAATTTAGTGAAAGAGTAATCGAGCGCAGGCTAAGCTCTTCGGGAAGGAATATTGGGTTGGTCGAGAACTTATGATTTCGAGGATGAAATCTCCTAAGAAGGGGAGAGTTGTAATACCCATTCCCGAATCCTAATAAATAAATCATTTAATAATATCTTGAGGGTCATGGAATTAAAAAGCGATTGAAAATCGTATGTAAATTTAAGGATAGAAATCAATAAGTGATAGGCGTTGGGTTGATTGGTATCGCGTAAGTCCTTAAGAAATAGGAAATCGAAGGTGCATTGTACTTCGAGAATATATATCATGGCCTTAGAGTGCCAATTTAATGTTTATAATGACAGGGAAGTGTTTTGATTTGAATTTAGAAGGTTGGGTATCAATTTGGAGGTATTTGGAAGAGTTTCAGGAGGTCTCATCCGGACCACGTCTTAGTCCCGTCCGGATGAGTGAGCAGTGAGTTGGCTCGGGGAAATTTGGTGCTGGATGTCTGGACGAGAGTGATGCCCGTCTGGATGAGGGTAGTCATTCGGACGAGGGTGATGCCCGTCCGGACGAGAATCACTGAATGTGAGGGAAATTAAGGGTATTTTTGTGTTTTCTCATCTTTATGCATTTGTAAAAACCCAAAATCATTGAGGTTGACCAAAACTCATATTTGACCTCACATGGAGTCTCTTGAGAGCTCTAGAGAGAGTTAGAGAGACAGATAAAGATATTTATGGCTCAAAGGAGGTTCGGGTTCGATCCAATGGCAGATTTGCAGAGCCTAATGCATAGGAAAGCTCGTACAAGGTATGGGCTACGTTTTAATCATCCTCTTTGATTTGTATTTTGTTTTCCTTGGGTTGTGAGTTATGGGTTTTGTGTATGTTGATGCTTAGGGAGTGATTAGTGTTGACTAGTGCCTCCTTCTTGGCCAATTTGTATATAGGTGCATTGATGTACACTAGGTGTTCGACAATATGCTCACTTATGTAAAAAATTGAATTGGTAGGCGCATTGTTATGGTCTGGTAAGTGTGTGTGTATTCATGAATATTATGACTCTCAAAACCTCAATGCGATGATGTTGCCCTTAGTTTCCAAAAATCATAGATTTTGCGTGTAAATGGTGGATAGTCCATGTTTTAGGAAATCTAGTGTATGGGTCCATATTGTATAGGTGTGTTCGATGTTGTATCCTAATTGAATTAAGGAAATGTATCCGAATAGAAATCGTCGGAGTTAGCATGTAATGGGCAATTTGGGGTATGACCATGGGTTGTTGCCTTATTTTGGCTCGTTCATGGCTAGCATACTTAGTCACACAATGTGCATATATATATGTGTGGTAAGGGTGTCAGTAGCGAGTGTCATGTGGTTCTAGAATGTTAAGGACTTAGCCTAATCCCTTAAAATTCATGTGTGAAATCATGCGATGGTTGTGGAAGGTGTGTGCGTGGGTGTGGGTGGCTTATTTTTATGATGTTCACTTTATCATTTCATATTTCGATATTGTTGTTGACTATTGAGATTTGGTTATCAAGAAAGGAAAATAGTGAATCGAGTAGCACCAGAAAACAATGAACGGTGACATCCTCCTAAGACGCAAAGGTGAGTGTATGAGGTACATTTTCAATTGTACATTGTTTCCTTTAAATTTCAAATATAAAGGTGGGCTTTGGCCAAATCATACCAATGGCGGACTTCGGCCAATTCAAATAAAGGTGAGAGTTAGTGATTAAACTAAATAGAAACTCAATCTAATAGTTTAAGATTATTTTAAGTAAAATGTATAGTTTAAGAACAAAATAGAAAGTGTGTGTGGATAAATCTTACCCAGCAAGAATATTGCTTTGACCTTTGACTTTGCTTATTGGATTCCTTCTGCAACTCCTTCCTTCCTACTTACTACTTACTCCTTGCTCCAAGTATCTCTGCAACCACAACAATGGTCAGAAGACCCCCCGCCACTATGGCTTAAAAGGCCCTCCGATGATTAAGTTAGTCTCAGAGAAGAATAACTTAATCCTTGATTGAAAGAGAAACATATAGCTTGAGAGAGAAATTTTCCAGAGAGTCATTATCAGAAAATGTGTCAGTCCCTTTCCAGGGTGTATTCTTCTTCCTTATGTATCTCTCTCTCTCTCTCTCTGCTATTAATGCGCCATTCTAACTCCTTGACTTCTCATCAAGAAGGGGGGATAAATCCAGACAGGGGACTTCTCGTCTTTCCATCCGATCAATCCATATGACTGATCATCTTCCACCAATTGACTTCTTCTTGCACCTCTACCAAACTTACTCGGCCTAATAATAGTTGGAACGTGCATTGGGTAACTTCTTACTTATTAACCAATGTCTGTACGTCCCGCTCATGTTATTGTCGAGTTGAACATCTTCCCGCACTATGGATGCTTACCGCACAGGGCCTAGCATTATCCACAATCGAGGTACCAACTCTATGCATGACTAACTAGTTCTTATCATGATCCTGCCCGTAGTCCCCTAACACCTAAGTGTCGCACTACCAGGATGTCTGCAACCTAGCTGTTGGACCAACGGTTGGCTATATCACTTAAGACCTAGTCCACACATTATATATGGAATATACATCCAACTATATCCTCATTGATCCAATATGTATGCCCCTAAATAAAGCTCACATTATGCCTGTATGTTTAGCTACACAAGGATAAACCTCATCCTCTGTACAAATTCCCTATGGACGTACTGCCAGCTAAATCTAAGGGATCCGGACTGTGCATCTGGATGCCTATATGTCGCACTGCTTGGATATCAATTCTCTCGAGCTGACCTTATCCCATAGTGCCACACGTGGACATATAATAACATTGAGTGCAGCACATACATGATGCTGGTGCCATACTGAATAACTATATAGTAAACCCGAATCCACGCTGCCACGTGGCTAATCCAGATTTACCCCAACACAATTGCCCCCAACTTTGACTGCTTCAGTTGCACAACAAGAGTAGACAAAGATAATCGGACTACCAATAAATGACACCATTGTAGATAACCACCAATCCAAAACTGTCAATTACTTAACTGACAGTCATCATTACCCCATTATATGCGGTGGGACCCAAATACTGCGATTAGTACTAAATTTGCATGAATCAAGGCACAAACATAGAACAACTCAAAAATTTGATTGTCCTGCCTTTATCACGCCACATTAAAGAAATCACAGACTTCTCGAACATTCCTTCTCTTTTGACACATTCTCCCTAGACCGAAATCTCTTTACCCAGACTGAAAGTTCTTTCGCCTTACTCTACCTTCTTCATCTTCAACCCTTCAGTAAGTGACTCATACTCTTGCCTTTTCACTCTTCTCTTACTTATTCTTCCATACTTAGAACAACTTCTTGAGAACATGGGTATCTTCAAAGTTAGGGTTAATGCTCTCCACAAGATAGAACAATTCCGAGAATACTTCAATATTCCAGAGGATGTGAGTGTCAAACTTGCCCCACTTAATTACAAGTGGAAGGACACTAATGACAATACCATCTTGATTCCAGTTATTAACGTTTTTGAGGCGGGGATTCAATTCCCTCTTTCGCCTGTTTTGCAACTATTTAGGTTTAACCCCTATATAGATGTCCACCAACATGGTGTGTGTCACACCCGTTCCACTTTAACGATTTAATTTAATTATTTCGATTGATAATTAATGGTTATGAGGTTAATATTAGAATTTACAAATGTTATAAGAAAAGAGGGACATATGTGCTTAATTAAGCCTAAAGGGTTAAATTAGAGAGTAATATGTAAGTATAAGGTGGCTAGATGTAATTGGCGCATGGCATTATTGTAGATGAGAATTAGAGTGAAGGGAAAAGGGGGTTTTTGCCCTAAACCCCTGATTTGAGGGGTTGAAGGGTTGAGTTATGGATCAAACACAATACTTGTGTTGTGTTCTTGAGAGAAAGAGAGAGAGCTCTATATAGAGAGAAAGAGGAAGAAGATCAAGGAAGCTTGGGAATCCTAGAGAGTTCTTCTACATATGGATCAAGCATCAAGTAAGTATCACGCTCCCGTAATTTTGTAGCTAAATTCTTAAAATCAAAGCCAAGATCTAGGTTTTTAGAAAATCCAGATTTTGGGGAGTTCTTGGGCAAATCAATTTATTTGAGGCTTGGTAGTGGTTTGTAGGCCATGTAATTGAAGTATGTTGACCCTAGGATAGTGTGGGAGCTTAAGGGATGTGAGGTTTTACGAATTGTAGAGTTTAGATTAAGTTTGGAGTGTTTTGGAGAAGTGAGGTTCGTAGAAATCACCATTAGAGAGCATTCTGCTCACGAACCGGTATAAAGACCGGCATACCGGTGCCCTACCGGTCCTTACAATTCCTGCTTTGTAGACGTGTTCTTTCTTTGGTGTACAAAATTGCATTAACCGGCATGCCGGGCTATGAGACCCGTTTCTTACTAAAGAGTAATTATGTAATAATTAGCGTTGATAAAAATTTATTAGTGGTTGTTGAGGGCCGAACTAATAAGAGGCTGGAGCCACGACCTCCTCTAAGAGGACCACCACGCAGGCCAGCTATCAGAGGGCCGAGGAAAGCAGAGCCGGCATGGGGACCTTTCTGGGGTTCTCTCTGGCTAGGAGACTCATAGCCCAGGGGAGGTGCCTAGCTAAAGCAACAGGAAAATAAGGTCATGCGACCGAACAGAGGTAAGGGCCGACGACGGGAGCTCCCTCACGGTCACTTCTGTGCAGAAGGTTCATTGCTCAGGGACAACCCTGTCAACAGCCAGTTGCGCCGAAGCATGTCCCTTCAGCCAGATAGGACAAATACCTCGTCTACAGCAAAGATTCCCTCAGAGACAGCATCCCGAGTTTTGCACACATGGTAGACACACGCTTGACACAAGAATCAGCTTTTCCGTGATTCCCGCCGCATGCCAGACATGCTTTATTAGATTTTCTGCCACCCAATGCTGTCAGGCGGCGCCGCCTGATATTGTCGAGGCCAACCGGTCGACCACACGCTCAGACACACATGTGGGACAGGTGCACTGCCCCATGATGCAGCACAAGCGGCACATTCGCGCCGAAGCGCGTGTCTCTCACTCTCTGATGGATCTTTAAATAGAGGAAACATTCAATGCAGAGGTAGACTTTCTCTCACTAGCCAAAGCTCTGTTCATTTTCTTTCTCACTCTAGAATCCTTACTTACTTTACCATCGAAGGGTCCACCAGCGACATTCGCCGGTAGCCTGACGTTTCCTTATTTTGCAGCCAAGGTCCAGTCACATCTCTATCGCTAGCAACCGAGATCCACCTCTAGAAAGGCTTACCCCCAACAATTGGCGACTGTGCTGGGGAACCTTTCTCAAACTCTCAGATCTCCATTCTATCTTGAAGATGACTTCCAAAAATCAAAACTCCAAGGACAACCAGTCTGATGGCCGAAAGAACAAGGGAAAGGAAGTTGCTAGGGTAGGGGACTCTGCTCTCCGAACTCCTGAACGCACTCGTGCCGACGATGCCAGCTACTGCACTAGTGAATGCCCTAACCCTCTGGCCAAGCTTACCACTAGGCAGTACATCCGTCAGCTGGAAGGCGATCTGAGCCGAAGGGATCACCAGATTGATGCCATCATTCGCGAAATGACCCTCCTAAGGGAGGCTACTGAGAAGAAAAGAGCGGCGCCAGACCATGTCAAAGGGGATGACCGGGAATATCAGGAATTTTCCCAAAGCAGGAGAAGGTCTCTGCAAACCAGACCCTTTGTTTTGAACAGGTTGGGGGAAAGGAAAGAAGAAGTCCCTGCCCGACGGAGGGTTAACGAGGACCGTCGCGTCAGGCACCGAGTCTCGCCTCCCCGGACATAGGAACGAACATTCGGTCGAAAGTCGTCAGCCACCTGTCTTAGATCGTCTCGGCCCAAACACAGTTCTAGCAGCTCAGAGGCCTCGCCCAGCTAGGGAGCAGTCACCACCCAGGTGCCAAAGGCACAGCATCCAAGGGGACAGCCAGGACCCTTACTCTGAGCAGGAGGTTACCCAGAGGAGAGGGTGGGACGTCCTGATAGCTCGGACCTATGAGCTGTGCCGACAGGACAAAATCCACTGCACTCTATTTTCTCCAGAAATTGAGGCTGCGAGACCTCTGGCAGGTTTCTCAGCCCCCAAATTCAATAAGTATGATCCCAAAATGGATTCGTATACCCACATCGTGCACTTCAGGCAGATGATGTCCCTCTACTCAGGGGAGGATGCCTTGATGTGCAAACTGTTTCCATCCAGCCTAGGCGAGGTTGGGTTGCTCTAGTTTGACCGATTGCCGGCAGAGTCCATCTCTTCATGGAGAGACCTTTCAATGGCCTTTCTGGCTCGGTTCATCACCAGCTCCAGGGTGAAGAAAGAGGTTGATTCCTCCCTCGGCCTTCGGCGAGCGAGGTCAGAATCTCTGCGCCAATACGCAACCCGGTATTGGGACCTCTACAACGAGATCGAAGAATGTGATCAAAAAATCGCAGTGATGTTATTCAAATTCAGCCTAGACCACTCCAGTCGAGAGTTCGAAGATTTGATGTTGTTCCCTCCGGCCACCATGAATGAGCTCATGGCCAGGATTGAGCTCCACGCAAAGCTCGGGGAGGCTAAGGAGGAAAAGAGCAAGGATGACCAATGCTCCGGTCACGGCTCCAACAACAACAGTGTGGTCATAAGAAAGGAGACCAACACTGTCCAACCTGGTGAGCCTCGGACATACAAGCCGTACGAATTTGTGGCCCACACTACCGTCTTCAAGCAGCCAACGTTTATGCTCCTTCGCAAAATCGAAAAGGAACCGTTTTCAGATGGCCGGAGAAGCAGTTGAGGGCCCAGAGAGGCGGCAACGACAAATTCAGGTGCTCCTACTACAGGGATAAGGGACATCTCACAACCATCTGCCGGGCCTACAAGGATTTCCTTAAAGAGTTGGTCACTACCGGCCACCTTCAGGAGTATGTAGATGCAGACGCTGCCATACCGAAGGAGGATCCCAAGCCGGCTCTACGAATCATTAATGTAATCCATGGGATGGTGGATTACCAAAGGGAGGAGCAGCTTCGGTCAGAGCTTCAATAGATTGAGGCAAAGGAAATCCTTGTCGTCCAGCCCATGCCGAAGAAGCCAAAGCCGGACTCCAGGTATTCCATAACTTCTCAAATAGAGATTTAGAAAGGGTTCAGCACCCTCACGACGACGCGCTAGTTGTCACCCTACAAGTTGCCGACTACTAGGTCCGAAGGGTCCTCATTGACCTCGGCAGATTGGCAGATGTCATGTACTATTCCCTATTCAAGAAAATGGGATACAAAACAGAAGACCTTCTACCAACCGACGTGCCACTGGTAGGATTCAACGCGGCTTCTGTGTGGCCGCTTGGCAAAATCCTTATCCCAGTGACCATTGACTCGGTCACTACCGATGTGGAATTTGTGGTGGTCGATGTCCCATCAACCTATAACGCTATTTTGGGCCGAACCTGGGTCCATAGCATAAAGGGAGTCGCTTCCACATACTACCAGGTTATCGAATTTATTGACAGAAGAGGTGTGGAGGAACTTAGGGGAGACTAAACCTCGGCGAAGTAGTGCTACATCGCTGCTGTCAGAGGAAAGGTTACTTCTGAGCAAGTCCACTGGGTAGAGGTTCCAGATCAACCGGTGCTGGAGGATATCGGTTCAAGTGCCTTGGCAAAATCTATTGAGGACCTTAACATCGTCCCTCTGAGCGCCGATGATCTGGAGCATTTCTTTCTTATCGTTTCTCAAATGGCCGAAGCAGACAAGGAGGCCATGATCAGCTTCCTGAAGCATAATGTTGAAGTGTTCACCTAGACACCCTACGAGATGCCAGGCGTGGATTCGGAGTTTATCAGCCATCACCTCAACATCCGGTCTGAGTGATGGCCCATTGTTCAAAAGGCCCGGCGATCGGCAGTTGTTCATACTGACGCCGTCATAGAGGAAGTTGATCGTCTAACCGAGGAGCAGGCGATCTGAGAAGTATACTATCCCACCTGGTTGGCAAACACAGTGGTGGTCAAAAAGAAGACCGGCAAGTGGAGACTTTGTGTTGATTACACTAACCTCAATGAAGCTTGCCCCAAGGACAACTTTCCAGTTCCCAAGATTGATCAACTGGTCGATTCAACGGCCGGACATCCCAGAATGAGCTTCATGGGCGCCTACCGAGGATATCACCAAATCGCGATGTTCGGTCCGGACCAGGAAAAGACGACATTCATCACTCCTCGGGGGTTATTCTGTTACCGAGTCATGCCCTTCGGCCTCAAGAACGCCGGAGCAACCTACCAGAGAATGATTACTAAAATGTCCAACTCTCAGTTCGACGACACTATAGAAGTCTACATTGATGATATGGTCATCAAAAGCAAGGCCGAAGAGAGTCACCTGGCAGATCTGCAGAAGGTATTTGATATTCTGAAGGTGCACAAGCTTTGGCTCAATGCCTCCAAATGTGCCTTCGGAGTCAGCTCAGGGAAATTCCTGGGCTATCTTGTCATGTGCCGAGGCATTGAGACCGACCTTTCTCAGATCTCGGCCATCCAGAAAATAGAAGAGCCCAGGACATTAAAAGAACTGCAGAAGCTTGCAGGAATGGCAGCAGCCCTCGACCGATTTATTAGCAGATCCTCAGACAATTGCCGGCCATTCTACAAAGTATTGAAGAAGAACAGTCGGCGGCACTTTCTCTGGACCGATCAATGTAGAGAAGCCCTCGGACATCTCAAAGAGTACCTCTCTTCGGTACCCCTTCTTTCCAAACCAACGCTGGGGGAAGAGCTATTCCTCTGCCTGACTGTCACTCCATATGATGTCAGCTCAGCCTTGGTTCGGTATGAAGGGGCCGAGCAGCTCCAAGTTTATTTCTCAAGCAAATCTCTCATCAGCGCGAAAACCAGGTATCTTCCTCTCGAAAAACGTGCCTATGCTCTAGTTATTGCTTCTAGGAAACTTGCACCGTACTTCCAGGCTCACACTATTGTGGTCCTGACCGAGTTCCCCCTTCGGATGTTGCTCAAACGTGCCGACCTATCCGACTGAATCACTAAGTGGGCCGTCGAGCTGGCAAACTTCGAAATCAAATTCCAGCCAAAGATAGCCATCAAAGAACAAATCTTGGCCGACTTCCTTGCTGAACTCTCTCCTCAGCCAGAGGATACTCAGGATAAAGAAATCATTGCCGACCAAGTCTGGCCACAGTCACTGCCAAATCAGGACTCGTGGAGGATGTTTGTCGACGGCGCATCCAATTGCTGAGGGAATGGAGCCAGAGTTGTCCTCATTTCCCATAAGGGCGTCATTCATGTACATTCCCTCCGACTCAACTTCAGTGCTTCCAACAATGAAGCAGAGTACGAAGCCCTGTTGACTACAGCAACTCTCAGTTCGTAGTCAACCAGATCAATGGCGACTACGAGTGCCGAGACGAGCGGATGGGAAGATATATGCAGAAAGCCAAGGAGAGGCCGGGGCTATTCAAACAATTCCAAATCCAGCAGGTCAGCATGGAGCAAAATGCACATGCCAACACACTAGCTAGAATAGCCTCAACAGCAAAAGTTAAAGAGCAGAGGACAGTCAGCATCCAGAGCCTAGATCAGCCGAGCATAGAAGTACCGAAGCAGTCAGTTGTCTTCTTCATCAGCCAGGGTCCAAGTTGGATGGACCCCATCATCACATTTTTGAAGGACGACTCACTACCAGAAGACAAGAGGGAAGCCCACCGAATCGTCCACAAGTCGGCTCGGTTCTGGCTAGGCCCTCAGGAGAAGCTGTACAGGCGGTCATTCTCAGGACCGTACCTCCTCTGTGTATATCCAATGTTGGTGGAAAGAGTACTGCAGGAAATCCACGCCGGCAGCTACGGAGTCCACACAGGGGGAAGATCTATTGCTCATCGGGCTATCTTGCAAGGGTATTGGTGGCCGAAGATGATAGAAGATGGGGAGCAGATGGTAAAGAAATGTGATGCATGTCAGAGGTTCTTCCCGATCATCAGACAGCGTGCCGAGGAGCTTACACCGTTGACCAGTCCATGGCCTTTTGCTCAGTGTGGTCTGGACATCGTCGGCAAGCTCCTCATGGCACCAGGAGGGTTCAAATTCTTGATCACGGCAACAGACTACTTCTCTAAGTGGGTGGAGGTTGAGCCGTTGGTCACCATCGAAGACAAGGATGTTAAAAGGTTTGCCTGGAAAAACATCATCTCTCGCTTCGGCATCCCCTACGCCTTTATCTCGGACAACGGCACTCAGTTTGTGGGGGACCTCTTTACCAATTTTTATGCCGATCATAGAATCAAATTCTATAACTCCACCCCCACTACCCACAAGGTAACGGGCAGGCCGAGGCATCCAATAAAATGATCGGTAGCGGCATCAAGAAAAGGCTCCAGGCAGCAAAAGGAAAATGGGCCGAAGAGCTTTCTAGTATTTTGTGGGCTTACCGAACCACTCCTTGGCACTCTACAGGGCAAACCCCATTCTCACTGGCCTTCGGCATAGAGGCGATCATCCCACTGGAAGCCGGGTTGCCAACCATCCGGACCGAAGCATTCGACGAGCCCACCAACAATGCAGCAATTGAGAAGGATCTAGACCTGACCCAAGAAAGAAGAGATTCGGCTAGAATCAGATTAGCCTCTTACCAACAAGGAGTGGCCAGAAATTTTGCACGTACAGTCCGGCCTAGGGCCTTCAAGATTGACGATCTCGTTTTAAGGAAGGTCGTGGGAAATAAGAAGAAAAGCTGAGATGACAAGTTGGGTCCAAATTGGGAGGGGTCGTACAGAGTGGTCGGTCATGCAAGGACCGTGGCTTACCGGCTTGAAGAATTAGACAGTAGATCAGTACCAAGGCCGTGGAATGCCGCTAACTTGAGATTGTACTGCCATTAGCCGATATGTAATCTGGCCTAGGGCCCTCGATCAATGAAATCATTTCTCTGAAAATCATTGTGTTCAGTTTTCTCCATCTCTTTCTTCGGTGCTATACCACCGAAGTAACTTACAGTTATCGTTCATCTATAAAACGTGCATGCATCTCTTCGGTGTTATACTACCGAAGTATCTTACAGTTGCCGTTTATCTATAAAACGTGCGTATAGCTCTTCGGTGCTATACAACCGAAGCAGCTTACATTTACCGTTCATCTGTAAAACGTGCGTGCAACTCTTCGGTGGCTTCGTCGAAGCAACTTGTAGTTGTCGTTTACCTATAAAACTCGCATGCCGCTCTTCGGTGCTATACTACCGAAGCAGCTTACAGTTGCCGTTCATCTATACAATGTGCGTGCATCTCTTCAGTGGCTTCGCCGAAGAACCTTCAAAGTTAGCATTTATCTAAAAAATGTATAAGCATTGCTCCTGGCAGGAGCCGAAGCAACACACAGCTTGCAAGCATTCAAAGTATACTACCGAGCCGAGGTTAAAGCCTTGACTACTCAAACCCTTTCTCTCGGATGGGGGAACTAGGGACACACGACACAAGAAAGCGACCGGGCAGACAAGAAACGTAAAATAGAAATGCCAAAGTTCATTGATTGTGGCCACATGTCAGTCTGGTCCAAACAAAAAAACAAAAAATAAAAAACAAAAGCAAAAGACAGGAAAATGCTAAAAGAGATCAGATAGTCGGCTCAGCAAGGTTGGCAATAACAGAGCCAGTACCGACAGCCTCAGTCCCAGCGGGGAGATCAGCAACCTCAGTCTCAATAGTAGGAGGGGCCAGCAGAGCAGACCGAAGCCAAGCTCCACCCTTGGCCGATCTTATGAGGGGGATTTCCCCCATGACTGAAGCATGATCTTCAACCCCCATGGAGACTATGGCACAGACCCAATCCTTCTGAAAGAGCTTCTCCTTAAGCCGAGTCACCTGATCACGGCACTGCGTCCCCGTCTCATCAAAACCGCGGTTGTACCCCACCTCGGCCTCAGCAATCGTTTTATTCCTATGATCCTCCAGCTCGGCCTTCAGCCAGAGATTCTCAGCTTCGACCTCAGTGACCCGAGCATTTTTTGCATTTAACTCGGCCACGTTGATCTGAACCGTTGTCTCCAGACCTTGGGCCTTATCCCTCAGCTCGGCCAAGGAGCTGTCTACCTCGGCAATCTTCTTGCGGCCTTCCTCGGCCTCCCTCTCCACCTGACGGTGGGTAGCTTGGATATCACCAATACGTCGGTCCACGCCGGCGCCGACAACCATCATCTGCAAAGAATCAAGGGTTATTGTAACCATACCGAAGCGAAAGACTAAATGTAAAAGCAGTCAAGAAATTCTTACCATGGCACCATAATACATCATCCACCGGAAGCAGGTCCGGGGGCCTTTGGGGAGCTGCTCCATCTCCCTTGGTAGGGTGAAGGCCTAGAACAGTGCCATCGCCGCAGCTGGACGCTCTGACAGTAGGTCGCCCTCTTCGACCTCAACTCCCTCGTAAGAGAGCTTCGACGCCCATACCTGCACCGCCCTTTGGGAAGATCCCGTCGTCTCAATGGTCGCGGGATCAGGTACGACCGCCTTCTCTGTGGAACTGCAGGGTGCTCAGTAGAAGGAACGTCCTCAGATAGCTGGGGCTTCTTATGCGCCCAAGCCTTTTCTAGCCCGGCCAGGACCTCATCTGCTCTTTTCCGGCCCGCCAGCACCTCCTTCGTAATGGCCACCAAGGGCTCAGCATTCGCAACCTCAGGTTCGTCGCCCATGAACTCTTCCTCGAGATTAATAACTCTCTTGGGGGCCATCTCTTCTTCAGTTGGGAGAGGCGAGGACGGTTCGGCAGGATGAGATCCGGAAGCTTCGGCAGGGGCTGACCGAGGTCTCAAGATGTGAGTATAAGATGACGAATACCCAAGTAGTGAATGAGCTGACCGATGAGCAACTGAGAGCTCGCAGACTGCCTTGACCCTATCGGCGTCGGTTTTGTTCTTGTAATTGGAGAGATAACCAGAGTCTGCAAAAAGAAGGCAAGGTCAGAAAGCATCAGCATAAGGAAAAGGTACGGTCAGAGAAACGATTGCATACTTGAGGCACCCTTCCGAAAGGGAACAGTGAGATCGTCCTCCGGGGTGAAGAAATTATCGGAGACAATCATAACGTCTTCGGTGTATTTGTCTGGGTTTGGCAAGTCTGTGATTAGGCCAGACATCCTGGGCCTCCGGCCCAGGTAGAAATTCTGTGACTTCTTATTGAAGTCGACGAAGTAGCAGCCGAAGACATCCTCGAATCTAAGTCGGTCTGTTCGGCGGAGGGTCTCGTTCAGCTTTACTACTCCCAATAGGAAGCAGAATGTGTTCACCGTCACTTGGGACGGTGTGATACCGAGCTCGTCGAAGAAGCGAGCCAGCCACGGGTGGAGCGGGAACCTAACTTCCCCCTCCACGATGGCAACAACAGAAATGTGCACGTAGTCTGGTCTCGGTTCTGTATCGCCGACGAGAGCCAGCACGATATTCACATCAGTAGGGATGTCCCATTCCTCTCTGAACTCCCGAAGATTGTTTGGGGAATCCAGCATTTGCTGAACTTCTCGGACCTTCTATTCGGCGCCATTGTTGGATCTGAAAAGAACACAAACAGTAGAGCACCGTTAGTCAGTCCGGTATCAACCTGCGCAGTTAAGCACAGAGAGACCAGTTCGGCTTGGCCTTCAATGGTTGAGTGTTCATCTTCAACCTTGAAGCCCAGAAACTTGCAGAAAGCTTCCAGGCCACAAAAAATGGCAAAGAAGATGAACCCCAACCAGAAAATGTCACCAAAACGACAGAAAAACAGAAAATATGGTGAATAATCAAAGGAAGAAGGGATTGGGGCCTACCTGAGAGTCAGTCGGCGGCTGAAAAGCTCAAAAAAGGATGCCGGAATCTGGAAAAAAGGTGACCGAAAATTGCTCGCACGGCTACCGGAAATCGTCTGGGACTGAGGAGAGCTGAGGCAAACGGGAGTGATTGAAAACCCTAAGGACGCCTTATATAGGGGATGACATGGGATTCAAAAAGGGTGACTGGTCGAACCACCTGAGCTGGTCACCACGTGTCTTTCATCATTGCAGCACCTCAAAAATTGTGTCGTCGCAGCAAAACCGACAGCACATGCGCATGGTGTCCCATCCGCCGTAGGGCCAACCAATCACAGCGCGCCATGTGGACTGACCAACCGCTATTTCTGGCACACGCAAGCCAACGAAGCGACAGCTGTTGACGTGACATCTTGGCAGACGCGCCATCAGCGCAGAGAACAACACATCAGCAAATTCAAACTGACAATTCAATAAAGCTATCAAGGGTCCAAGTTCCAAGACAATCTAGTGGTCCGATGCTCCTTCTCTTCGGCACCTGTATAACCCAGCGGCACCAAGTCAACCCCTCTTTGGGCAAAATGACTGGCCAAAGGGGTTGATGGGCTATTGTTGGGGCCGAACCAATAAGAGGCCGGAGTCACGACCTCCTCCAAGAGGACCACCACGCAGGCCAGCTATCAGGGGGCTGAGGAAAGAAGAGCTGGCATGGGGACCTTTCTGGGGTTCTTTCCGGCTAGGAGACTCACAGCCCAGAGGAGGTGCCTAGCCGAAACAACAAGAAAATGTGATCATGCGACCGAACAGAGGTAAGGGCTGACAGCGGGAGCTCCCTTGGGGTCACTTCTATACAGAAGGTTCATTACTCAGGGACAACCCTGTCAACAGTCAGTTGCACCGAAGCATGTCCCTTCATACAGGTTGAGGAGGCATGTCCCTTGCACCGAAGCATGTCCCTTCTAGACGTCATTGCTT